>JAPMOR010047086.1:13937-26685 GCA_026543865.1 Argiope aurantia | reverse complement strand
AATAAAGTCATTTAGTCATGTATGTTTTGGGGTAACGACATCCCTCCACACAGCGAAATTGGTCTGATAAGATCAGAGACCTCTATAAAAAGTTGGAATTCACAACTCTCTCAGAAATACGTTCATTGACGCAAACAACTTAAAATGCAATTTTGGTCATCTTTTGAAGTATTTTTCCAATTGGAATTATTCGTTTATTTCTAATGGTTTAGAAATTAACCATTGGGCCATGATAAGATTGGACACACTGTTTATTTCACAATGTAAAAAGCTGTATTTTTTAGATAGAAATAGATTAATCTTTCTGAAATATTTCGCTGATGTATAATTTTGCAAATATATTGGAAACATCTCTCAGGTCTTTTCTTGTTCTGAGTTTCCGGTTAAATTAGAATTGACTGAATCGTATCTATAATCTGTTATAAATTATAGCGAATCTCTTGACTAAGTATATTTTGAAAAATGAAAATGACCCGTTTATTAAAAATAAGCTGCATTTCAAAGGTAGTAAAAAATATTTCATTGAATAGTTGAATTCAACTTGTTATTTTCTTAATAATTTTTTGATTTGTATTTGCACTGATTTTCATATTGACGATTATTTGTTTTGCTGTGTTAAAACAGAAAAAAAGTTGTCGTAAAAAGAGGGATGGCTTTTTAATAGCTTGTGCTGATGTTGTGAATTGTGAATATTTCTGTATTTAACTGTAGCCGAACGGAGAAAGAATGATACTTTCATTTTATTTTTGTCAAATTTTTTTTTCGAATTTTCAATTGCTATACCCAACTTGTCTGTTGTACATCAATAAGTTCTAACCAAAACTAATTATGCACTGCTAAGCAGAAAAGATGCTCTCATATCTGTATGAAAAATTAGTGGAATCAGTTTACAATTAAAATATACATTTTAAAGTGAAGGTTTGTTTCTTACCAATCGTCAATACACAAATATTTTTAAGTTTTCCAGTTAATTTTGTTATTTCGATGATATCATATTTGCCTTAACTCGTTTTAGATAAGCACTTGCAAAAATATTTCTTAAATTATCTGAATTGAATAAAAAACCCAAGCATCAGACGCAAAAAAAATATTTCGTTTTTCATTCATAGGTATATATCGAAAGAAGGAAAGGATAGTAATGATAGAGTTTTCATTCCTGCAAATTTTCGACGTATACTTCTACATATTTCGTACATATATAAGTTCAAAATACAAACTGGATTCCGGATGCATTGTGCATTTTTTATTTTATGTTTCGAGGAGTTATTTAAATACACTTTTTGAATTTAAATATCCATTTACGAAGATTTTTTCCCCACTTAGATCGATCGAAAATTAAATTTAATGTATTAGAAAGTTTGCAAGATTAAATTCATTTGTTTTTGTGAATTTTCATAGATACTCAAATTCTGCATGCATACTGAATTCAGGATACATTCTATATAACATAAATTTCCAAAATTCTATCTCCTTTGGAAAAGGGGAGCCTTCAGATAAAAAGGAGAGGCCTTAACTATCGATCCGGACAAAAATAAACACTGTTTCAAAAGAAAAACAAACATTGGAACGCATTGGGGAGTTCGACCTGAGAATTATTCTTAAGATGTAATACATTCTAGCCGAAAACTATCTCGGAATTTCTTACAAGGACTTTTTTCCCTTTTTTCCCTCATCCTCTTAAAGGTGTTTCTTACCTGCCTTAAGTTATCGGTTTTTCTTCCTCCCTCTAATGCTTATTTTTTATAGGCTTATCTGGAAAAGTCTGATGGGATGCAAAACAGTTTTTGAAAAACTTATAGGGCAGAAAAAAAAGAGTAAAAAAAAAAAAAAAAGAAGAAGAAACTGAAATGTGTTTCTTCTAATCTACTAGAAGATCGAACATGTTTCTTAAGAGTGATGGGAAGATAACTATGACTTTTTAGCCACATCAAGGAAAAATGTAATGACTTTAAAGACAGAGTTCTGCTAATATAATAAGTTACTGAATATAGGCAGTGGCGTAGCGAGGATAATGATGCGTTAGGTCATAGCGATGGAGAATTGTAATGGTATTAGTTTTCCTTCCATCAAACTTGTTGCCTTATAAAATATGCAAGGAAATAAATGTTGCATGCTAAACTATGTATAATATAATGATGTTTGTCTTGACTTTTTTTTTGAAGATGTGCAGTCATTAGGATAAGGACACATTTATTTTATTGTGGATTTGGTATGTTATTTAAAAAAAGATTTGGATTAAGTGTTAAAGATTAAAACCTTGTTGATTTCAGTCCATAACTATTTTAGACTATTGGCGTAACATTTTTCATATCTCTTATAAATGACCAATCGTTGAAAGGGTGCGACAAACTAGTTACTCGATGTTTTATAACTTTAGAACGGCGAATATTTTTAATTTTGAATGCAATCGATAAGAAATCGTTGATTTTGCATTTTGAAGAGGCTCATGAAACTCATTAGAAATAGGCGAGATAAGAAAATGTAAATTATAAATATTATGTACAAAATAATTGCGTACGAAAACTTAATTGATAAGGTGTTACGACGTTTAAGCTATATTGTTTAAATTATATTGCAAAATTTTGATAAAATAGGCATTTTTTGAGTCAAATTTCTCAATTACTCCCATCATATAAGTTTTCTGGTTTTCTATTTTTCAACACTTATTAATCCAGAACACTTAAGGGATCTTATCCCTTTATTTTTCATAAAAATGTCAATTCTTTTTAATGAACTGGACGAACTCTTTTACTGAAATTGATAAAAGTATTTATAATGCAATTCTCAGATTTACAAAAGCATTTGTAAATGATAAAAAACAATAATGTGCATATTAATTTTACTCGAACGCTGTTTTATATTTTTGTCATGTTCTGTACTTAGTTGATCCATGCTACGCAATAAATATCAACCAATAATTCACACCTATGAAGAAACCAAAATCTCCTACATAGTATCTCCTCTGATTCGTCGAGAAATTTTAGAAAGTAGAAACCTACTTTTGGGTTTACTGATGATTATCTATAAATTAAACAAATGTAAGACAATGGAAAGGTTTCCATTTTTGCTTTAATTTCTAGGTCTGAAATAAAACAATATTACATTGCTTATTGAAAGTCAACTTACTCTTAATAAAGTAAAAATAAATTTTAAAATCAAATTGATATTTTAATTTTCTGGCTTTAACTACGTGAAATACATTATAAAAATATCTATTCTTGCGTAGTTCTTCTAAAATGGCGCATGTTGCATATTGCTCTGAATAAATTTATATAGCTGATGGTGATTCTAAATTCGCTTGTTACACTACTACTTCGATGTTTAAAAATTAATCGGCACATATCCAAATCGACTTAAGCAGTTACATACGATCGCTTGTTGAACAAATGGCCTGTCGAGAAAATATCCCACATCCATTTATCTTGGGAGGCAATCAACTGTTTAAAATACGTATCAATTGTAGTATCGGCAGTATTATCCTGGGAATTTATCAGTAATTCAAGAATTCACATCTTAATAAACGAATGATGGTTTATCAATTATGGTGAACTTTTCTTCAATTAGAGGAAGTCTTTTATTTTAGAAATATTTAAATTTAATTTGTTCACTTTTTCATGTTTATTTTTTAATTCTTTGGCTACATAATATTACATTACATTAAAAAAAAATATTTGATAGGATAATGAAATAAGGAGGTTTCCATATGTGTTTTCTGTATTTATTATAATTGGTTTTTTTGATCGACTCGTCTTATTCTTCAAATCTGTTATTTGGTTAAATTTTTAATTTCGAATTAAACGATAGTGGACAACTGTCACACCATTTAAGATATCATAATGTAGGCCCACAAGACGATTTTCATATCTTCTGTGACACGAACTTATTTTTTGTAAATTTTCATTCATTTTAACATTTGTTCTTGAACTACAAATTTCCAATGTAAAGTCTTTTTTCAGATTATCACTATATTAGCATTTTCTCAGGAGTTGTTGGTAGGAAAAGAAAATAACCGAATCTCGTTAATTGAAACTTTTGAGGGAAACCAGCTGGAGTGACTCGCCAATATTCTCTCACATACTCTCTAATAAGAATATTAATCCATCTCCCTATGCAAAAAGTTATGAACTTTGGGCAGATCGTGAATCTATGAGTGCTCAGATTTTTACTTTCACATTTGAAAGTTATGATGAGAGTTATTTCGTTATATAGTAAAGAAGCCGATACCTGTATGTTAATTTTTAATTGCATGGCATTGGTGATAATGATACTTGAAAAAGAAAGGGAAAAAACCCTGTTGTTTTCATAATGGAAAATGTTTCAAAAAATGAAAGAGTGATGTAGTCTGGGGCACGAATTTAGTTTTGGTTATTTTTTTCTATTTGTAATTTATGTTTGAATATGAACTATAGCCATTTCTAACGTAAAATGATAAATTATAAATATTATTGAATTTATAATGTTAAAATGATATTATTTCGACACATTTAGAAACAATATATAAGAATCGATATAAATGATTTTCAAAATTTGATATTTTCAGAAGCAAACAACAAAACCAATGTGAATACTCAGTATTTAAGCACAAAGGCTCTCTTTGATAATTGTCGCAAGTAGTAAGTAATTAATCAAGTAGCAAGCATTAAAAGAAGTAGAAAATTAGTATTTATATTAGTGAATGTTTCAAAATTTATAAAATGGAAGACTAATGATTGATTTTAGAGTAAATGAATTTTATTACTATGCTGAAACTCAGAAAAAACCCTTTATTTTCAGTATATTCTTCAGGAAATGTATTTTGAAACCGATTTCGCAACATCCATTGAGTGTTGAATCTTAAATCCAAATGCATTGTATTTTATCTCATGCTTTCCAGTAGGAGATGAATTTGTAAGACCCGCCGAAAACATTGTGGCTTAAACATTGCGACATAATTCTCAAACTATGCGAAAAACAATCACGTATTATGCGTAAGTTAAATTTCACATCTTCATAGTTTTTGAGTTTTTTTAGAAAAGTGACATGACATTTATTTATTGTTTTTACACTATATAATCAGAAGTATCTGGAAAAAAGTAAAACTGTTTTGAAAACGACTCATTTTTTCAAATTTTTCCAGAAAGGTTTGGCGAACTGTCCTACTTGAAAATTATGTTTTAAAAATATCGATTTGTAGAAATTCCTTTCTGATGCAGCTTCTCTTAGAGAACAATTCAAAATCATTTCTCTGCAGCGCTCGTTATTTCTTAGAAGATTTAAAATATTTACTTCGGATTTTGATAGTAGATTGTCACAATTTTTTTTAGTTTTGTATAGTTGGTTGAAAACTTTGCATGTTATAAGCAAAAGAACACGTCTGAAATTTATCAACTTTTAATAAATCCTTTAAATCATTCTGAATATACGTGCACTAGAAACCAAATCGTTGATGAAAGTTGCAAATCAATATCAGCTTTCAGTTTAGAGAAACGGAAAACCCCCAAATCACTTCCATATTCATCAAATTCTTTTTGATTCCTTGAATGCCTTCATAACGGAATCTTCACTTCAAAATGTGAGTCCATACATTCTTTGCATGTTTGAAATACGATCATGGTTCTGATTATACGTGCATAGTAAAAATGAACATATGGGCACAGAACATTTTTTTATTGCAAATGCCTTTATTTCCTAGAATATTCTAAGTATTTATTTTGGATTGCGATAGCACATTGTCACATATTCTATAAGTTTTATATGATTTGTTTGAAAACTTTGCATGCTATAAGCAAAAGAGCACTTTGAATATTTGGGATTTTTTAATCAATCCTTTAAATCGTTCTGAATATACGTGCACAAGAAAGAAAATCGCTCATGAAAGTTGCGAATCAACATCAGCTTTCAGGTTAGAAAAACGGACAGAGCCTAAATCCTTTCCATCTTCGTCAAATTCTTTTTGGTTCCCCGAATGTCCTTATAATTGAATCTTCTCTACAAAATGTGAGTTCATGCACGGTCTTTACTTGTTCGAAATACGATCATGATTCTGAATATACGTGTGCAGCAAAAATTAATACATATACGCAGAAAAAAATATTTTTTGCAAGGTTTCTTATTTCCTAGAATAATTAAAGTATTTACTTCGGATTTTGATTGCACTGCCATATATTCTATAAGTTTTGTATGATAAGTACAACCTTTACATTTTATAAGCAAAAGAGCACTTAGAAAAGTTGTGATTTTTAATAAATCATTTAAATCATTCTGAATATACGTGTACAGGGAACCCAATCATTGATAAAAGTTCCGAACCAACTTTCTGTGAAATGCGCTGAGCCCAAATCATTTCCATTTTTATCAATTTCTTTTCAGTTCTCTGAATCCACCTATGACCGAATCTTCACTTTAAATGCGAGGTCATGCAAAAAACTTTACATGGTCGAAATTTAAAGACAATTTAACCAGCTGTTGCGGCGAAATGTTAAAAAGTGCTTAAGTTTGAAAGTGTCTGAATACATTTGATTAAATGGTGTATACAAATAGCAAAAATAGCATTTTTTTAAAAAGTATTATTTTATTAGTAATATGTACAATTAAAAATTAGAGCATGTTTAAACTTGCGTAAATTCGTCCGATTTTGTATGTTCCGTGCAACGCAATTTCCTATTACTTTAAATATATCTTCCGCTTTGTACAAGACTCCATTGTATTAACCTTTGTTTTCTTGACCATACTCCCTTGGAAAAACATTCAACAAAAAATTTCACTCCTTTTATAATGACCAATATGTTTAATTGATTTTTCTCCACGTACTGATTTGAGTGATTGGTCTACCTCGAACTCCTTTTGACCAATTCACGGTTAAAAGAACCTGGTGAGTAGAACTCCTTTGGGCAATCAGATCACAAAAAACTTCAATATCCTTTGACAACACCATAAACCACTTATTAAGTACCTTAAAGAATCAGACACTGATTTCTAACAATTGCGAGGCACTGAAGTATGAACCAGACACAACACAAACGGTAAAGATGTTGTTGTTGAAAATATTTATCTTCACATGAGACAATTGTATTTTTACCATTTTATCTCTTATACACTTCTTATCTTTGACTGTAACATTGACTTCTTTCTCGTGTAAATGGATTGGAAGAACGATTTTTTTGTTTATTTTTAGATACCTATAATGATACTCTCCGCTATCTGAGCAATGATAATAGAACTTACCAGGCGATGATATGCAATTTCACCGAATCGTTGATAACAAAGCTTCTTAATTCGATCTGTCCTTATTCTGTTTATTCAAACAAGACAATGCATGGAGTTTATGTTACATTTGAATTGATGTTATTCTTTATCAATGTTTCTTAAGAGGCTTAAAATTATTTGTGGTAAATAAATCATATGTGAATCGAGCTTATTTCTTTTAATCACTTAGTGTAAAAGAAATTATATTCAGAAAATCATTAAATCCCTTCGCTAAATACCCCAGCTTATTACAGTGTAAATATTTCAGTGGCAAAAATGACAACTTTTAAATCAAGAAAATATTTAAAAAAAAAATTCCGTTTAAACTGTTGAACTTTTACTACGGAATATGAATGTTGAAATTCATGATTTTTCGAAGATATAAAATTACATAATAAATTTAATATTAAATATAGAATTAAGTTTAAGTTTCTGAACATCACAATCTCAAAGAAATTGTATTCTATTCTTCTTACAACTGCCATTTTTAAAAAAGTTATTTGTGATAGTTTCATAAATATTTAAATAAAAAAATTGATATACCACGCATTTAAAACGGACTATAAAGTATAAATATCTCCTGACTCCATACAGATTTATAAACCCTTAAAGATTGTCATGTAAATTTGTGATTATGAATTGTAAAAATTCTTAATCACAAAAATTCAGCCATGTTTCAAGTCTATCTCATTGGGAAGTTAGTTTAAAATTGATCCAAAGTTAACACTGAATAGACAGCCAGAAGGAAGACAAGTTAATAATAACGTATTAATAATAATGCGTCATTTAAACAATTATATCCAGTGACTAAGTTTGAAAAATTGCGCTTACTAAATTATACAAATTAATTTCTTTTTCTAAGCCAGAGATGAAAACAGAAAAATCGTTTAAATATTCCTATTGTTTTTCTACCTTTGTAAAACTAAGTATATTTTTAATATAAAAGGTGTCCGATACAATCATGGTTCAATAAAAAAAATATTCTTGTTTTTCAGTCTGCAAATCTTTATTCGTACGCATATGAAAACGATTCGATAAGTGAAATTTTGCTTTTGTCCTTTCCCCACTGTTATAGACTTTCGGATCAAATTTGTCAAAGAGAAGCGGTATAACATCTAAACCTTTATTTGATTTTTATCATTGTAAAAATCTTTTACAAAATATTTAAGAGGCATAATTATTATTTTAATATACATTTGCCATTGAAATTAAAAGTAAAATCATACATATTTTTTAATTGCTGAGCTTATTGTTACCCCAAAATTGGAAATGTCAAATAAAATGGTTGTTCCAAAACAAATAGCTGCCAGAAATGTTGTTATTTCCGAGAATGCCATCTGGCAACATGACAACCATATAATCATACATTTCGGTTCATTTAAAAGAACATTCAATGTGCTTTAAATATGGAAAATGTTAAAGAAAACAGGTTTGAAAAGTTGCGGAAATTAAAACGTGTTGAATTATTTTAAGGACTACTACAAATTTACCACTATAGACTAAAAGTGGTAAATACAAAAACGGAAATGTTGGGAAATCGTAAAAAATCTGTTCACACTAGTGACCTCTTTATACACTTTTCGAACTATTTACAGGAGTACCAAGCAATTTTCACGTCTCCTACATTATAAAGCAAATTTAAAGAAAACTTTTTTTTTTGCTCTTAGTCTTCATTTACTCGCTGTTTCTGTTAGTAGGAAAGGAACCATCTGTGTCTTAAAAATTGCAAGTCGGTATATTGAGTAAGAATAGAAATACAATGAACTAACAATTACATAGAATAATAAATACTTAAACTACTTCGCATACCCTTTTTTCTTTAGTTTATGTGTTGAACTACACTTCTAAATTCTTTTCATATACCCAAAAGGCATTGTTCGAAAATATGAGTGACAAACGGTTGATATCTAACTGTTTTTGCTGTATATTTTAACGAACCTTCATTGGAAAATGCTATCTAAAGTGCTCATTTTTATTTGGCAAATATTTGATGGTGAACATTAACATGTAACACAAATATAGATATAGATGTAGATATGCATATAACATGTAAATATACATTATTTGTGATATTCTTATACAGAATTATTCTAGAAAACTGAAGAAAGAATCTCATTTTTAACCTTATTTAATACAAATAAATGTCTCATACTGCAAGAAATGAATGTATTACTTGAAAAATAACTGTCTGTATGACAAAAGTTTGTTGACAGCTATTTCACAAATGTGTACAAAATATTTTTAAATTAATGAAAACATTTTCATAAGTTTCATTTATAATTAATTCGATACTACTCCATTAAGACTCTTTTTTAACTACCTGTTTTTTCTAAACTATCATAAAAGGTCTTACATGATTTTTTAAAAAATTAATATCTGTTTTATCGTTAGTCAATTCCACAGATTGAAAAGAACTAAAAAGAATCGGCCATTGAAAGAGCCGTTGAATCAAACTTAAATATAAAGCTTCAACTTGAAGAAAGACTATTTCTCCCCTGGTATTTCGAGCTCTATCATCTGTCAGAAATGAATTATTCTTCAGGTTAAGGAGGAAGCTGTCAGGAAGAGGGATTTTAATCCGCGAAGGCTTTGTGTGTCAGAAGATCTTTTGTGAGAGTCGTGATAAAGAGAGTAGTTCAACTTAAGGTACATCCAAATGCTCTTTTAATGTCTCACAGGTATCTTCTTTTCTTTGAAAGATGCTAAGTGGATGCTCAGGCTGGCTATTGTGTTGCACTTTCCAGCGTTTATTGTGTATGATTTCAATGGGATAATGCAATTTGAAAAGGTTTTTATTTCTAGGAAACAAGCGTGACAGTAAGCGCTGGGGTGGAAAACACTTCAAGATATAACTTATTTGCTCTGTTACCGATTGGAGAAAGCACTTCAAAAATGAGAAAGATAAGAAAAAAATGAAAGTCTTTTTTTCGTGGTTTCGCTTTTTAAATGGGTCGAAGTAAAAGAAAAAAATTAAGATGATTTCATTCATTTAAGAGAAAGATCCTCTTATTCAGTAGCGGTTTTAGTCACACCATTCCCTTAGCATACCTTAAAAGGTCCATGAGTCAAGGGCAAGGAATAAACGAAAGTATTGCACCTTCTGTTGATCAAAGCTTCCATAGACCACATACAGGGCGGATAAAGCCTTCCAGAGGCCCATAGACAATGCATCTATTGGGGCCCCTTTTCCTCTCCCTAACTTTCTAAACTTTACTTTTCTTATAGATTTAATTTTATCATTATATGAATAACATTAAGTAACCAATTTTGACTCACTGAAATAGCAAAACACTTACTCCCAGGTCACTTTCAAAAGACTTGATTTCAGTATGTTGCGTATAAAAAATGGGCAATTAAAATTTAAAAATAATATTGAGCAAAGCAATAAAACAATTATGAATTTTTAAAAATTACAATCTAAGTAATATTTAATTACAGAATCAGACATTTTTTTTTTTAAATTATAAAGCACCATAATGTTTTCTTTCTCGTATTTGAAGTATAGAGAAAATATTGATGTCGTCAAAAAATTCGAACTCGGGATTTTGACGAATCTCCAAGTTTTAGACTTCCTTGAAAAACACATTTTTGACATGATGTCTGTTTGTCTATCTGTCTATGACAAAGGTAACTCAAAAACACTTTGACATGATGGATGAAATTTGGTATACAGCCTTTACACCAAACTTGTAGATTACATCACATTTTGAGCAAAATCCGTTCCGAAGAAGTTTGTCAATCCAGCTTTTCAAATATAAGCAAGATAATTGCAAAATGAGGAAGACTAGATGAATAAAATTTGATAGGTGTCTACATTAGAGATTTAATATCTATAATGTAGACACCTATCAAATTTTGTGTCAAATTCAACAAGGAAATGACCGTCTGTTGGGTTGTACTTTCAGAAATATGTAACCGTAATAACACAATGGCTTAAATATATCAAATATGGTATATGTTTTTATGGTCATTAAGGATAGTTCTATGCCAAATTTTGGTTTCATTCAGTTGGGAAAAACGAGTCTAAACCACAAATTTGATCTTTGGATACTATTTACCGCACACTGGGGATTAAACGCCAAAAAAAAAAAAAAAAAAAAAAAAAAAACCATCGCGAAAGATCTTACCACAGATTCAGTAAAAATGCTAAATTCACATCAAAAGTTAATATTTCGTTACTACTGCACGCGAGTGCCATGTAAGGCGTTCTCTGGAATAACAGTTTTATTTGAGAATATACGAGAAAGCTTTTGAGAGAGTTTTGGAATGATTCTGATATCGATAATCAAATTTATATTTATATCTACTTATAAGTATTTTATAAAAATTTGTATTTTAGATTTCGCTGAAAAATAAATTCAGATGAGATTCGATAATTATCAAAATTTAATTGAAATGCAATATAATATAATACAAGCAAGTAAATCTTTAAAATATTGAAGGCAGTTTCAATCTTTGATATATATTTTTTTACGCGAGTCACAATATCTATTTGACATTCTAGCATGCATATCAATAACTAAAGATCTTTCTTAACCTTTAAATGCCCTAAGTTTTAAATTTGATACTGACTTTTCAATCGAATTGTACACTTGCATTTATTTTGTTTTTGATATTTGGCTGTACGTATGCTACCATTGCATAACGTTCTTTTGAAAAAAGTTTAAAAAATAAACGTCAGCTGTCAAAATTGTTCAAATAATATGACATTTTGTTTTCCCGCCTTATTGAACGAGTGTCATATTTTTAGAAAAAGTTTAACGGAATAAATTTTTGACACATTTCATTTTTCCGAAAATAAAAATACTTTTGAGGTAGGTGAGTACCTTGTTTTTACAATAATATAATTATTTTTAGTAAGAGTCTGTTTTGCTTGAAGAACGGATACCTGCTTTTTTCGAAATAAATATATAAAATTTGTATTGTGATTTTTTTACTATTTTTCTCTTTATCTGGTTACTACAATGAACACATTGATATTTTTTAAGATTTAATTTGAAAAATTAGATTTCTAAGATTAAAAAGAACTGAACACGTACTTGTAAATACTACAAATATACATTCCATTTGAAAACTTCATTATGGCCCTTTAAATCGTCTATATTGTAATTAAATAGGTTATTCCTGATTAAAAAAAAGTCCCTCCCCAAACTGTTTCTTCTCACTAATTGAAGAATTTTCAACTCCCAGTGAATTTATCCTGCACAAGGCCTTCGTAAATGGAACTATTTTGTGGAAATCAGGTCTCGAACCTATGACCCTTGGCTGTTACTTGAAGTTATCGAAGGACGCAACAGACTGCAGATTTCAGGAGATTATTAGCGATCAAAATTCGGGGCATCTTTTTTATTTGAAAAAAAAAGAGACAGTAAAAAAGCTAAGCGTTGTTATTAAATTATTAAAGTTGTTCGTATGGGGCATAGATAGCAACATAGATGTGAATCAGCGTCTCTTTGTAAACACACACACACACACACACACACACACACACACACACACACACACACACACACACACACACACA
>JAPMOR010047086.1:0-13927 GCA_026543865.1 Argiope aurantia | reverse complement strand
ACACACACACACACACACACACACACACACACACACACACACACACATTTTAAAAATTAGTGCACCCAAAATAGTATACAAAGCCTATGCAATTAATCAAAATATCTCCTCTTCTTCAGATATTTAAATTGTGATTTATCCAGAATTTCAGTGAATGAAATTAGGCAACTAGGCAACTAAATATTGACTGCAAATACAAAACAGAAATACAAAATTTAATTGGAAAGCAATAAATGACATAAAGTATCGTTATAATAACATACTTTATATCATAATAATGATACAAAATGTCTTATTATAATGATACTTTGTATCGTAATAATAATACAAAATTTTATTATAAAGATGCTTTGTACCATTTTAAATGATAGAAAGTATTCTATAAGATAGTTTGTATCATCCTAATGATACAAAATATGTTATCAGAAACTCTTAAAATGAATGAGCTCGTAAAAGAAAATTAAAAACCGAGCCTTATTTCATCGAAAACAATGCTTGAATTCTCATCAAAAACAGGGAATGAGTTTTTCAATTTAATACCAAGAAACACATCATTATCTTCATCATTATTTATTCCCATCTTCATCAGAAACTGTACTGAGTAAACACTAACTAAATCTAGCACAAATTATATGAGTTTCTTATTCTCTTAATTTTTCGTAACGACGTGGTTCTTTGATTTTTGTTTAAAAATAACTAACATTAACTTTAAAACGGCCATTCTTTTGTAGTAATGGTGTATTAATAAATTATTGGAAATTTGATTAATTTAAGAAAAGAATTTTGTGAAATAGGTTATCAGATAAAATAAAAATGACTTATTAACTAGATTAGTGAATATTGAACTAAGAAATTATAATACGTCGTTATGATTTGGGATAAGAAATTGAAATATCTAGATTTTTGTTTCATCAAAAATTTGCTAAGACCTTATGAAAACTTTCTTTCTAGCTTAAGATATTAACAAGTTAAGTTATCTCTAAACAATAAAAGTGAATGCTTAGATCATATTATGTTGTCAAAGTGTTTATTAATAATTTTTGAAGTTTTTTTACTAATGAAGAGATTGTAGCTCTACAGAGAGACGATAAAGTAGCTTATAAGGGAAATATACAAATTAATTTGTTGGTAAGTATATTTCGTAGTGCCTTAGGAAAGGTAAAGTGAACCTGTAAACCTCAAATTTTATTAGGTTCGAAAAAGAGTATTTTTGTTCAATTCATTTATGTTATTTAATTATTTCTAATTACGTTTTATTTATTAATTTAATTTAATCTTTTAAGTTTTATATATTAATTTATCATGTTATCATTAAAAAAATCACGTTTCACTTCAAAATGATTTTTGTTTAAACTAAAATTATGGCAAAATGCACTATCAAAAATCCAAATTTCCAAGCAAGCTTTATTTAAGTTGTACTGTTTTTAAAGTTTATTTTACTTTAAGAAAGAAAGTACGAGCATCAGTGGCGTGATTAGTTTATTTAACTTTTTTCCTCATGTAAAATAGAATTTTCAAAGTTTCCAATATCAGAAAACAGAAAAGTTATTTAAATTACTTATACCAACATATATAAAAAATCACTCGAAAAGTAACATCACTATCATTTATCAATTAAGTAGTCAATAAGAATTTTATATGAATATTTCGCGAAGAAAAATAAATATTTTAGAGATGAAAAAAGGACACTCAACTCAATTTTAATTCGAAATTCAGAAATTCATTTTAGTTTTTTACTTCCTCGTATACGAAATGTAGAGTAAGTCCTGCAATAAAAAAAAATTCAAACTCGAGATTTTGACGAATCTTCAAGCTTCAGATCTCCCTAATTCAAAAAAAACAAACAAACATTTTGCTTTTATGTCTATGTGTTCGTGAACACGATTACTCAAAAGCGCTTTAAGTTAGACATCTAAAATTTGGTATATGGAATTACTACCAAATTTGTGGATTCCCTTATCAAATTTTTAACGAAATCCATTCACAAGAAGACTGTTTGCCTAATGTTCGAGTACAAGTGAGTTCGATTACTACATAAAGTAGAGAGTTAGATGGACAAATTCGATACACAGATTTAACATCTGTATTTCAGGCACTTGTCATTTTTTTTTATCCAAACCAACAAGGGGCTGAACGTCTGTAAGTCTGAACTTTCAGAAGCGTATAAACGCGATAACTCAAAAACTCAGTGGCTTAAATATAACAAATTTGGTATGTGATTTTGTAATTGCAATTGTAGTTTGTATTTTTTGTTTTGTTTGCTAGTTTTTTTTTTTACTGTTTGTTTATTTGTTACTTTAGTTTTGTTTACTGTTTTCGTTGTTAACAATGTATGAAACTGTAAAGCACAAACTAATTTATTTGATATATACATGAATGAGATGTACGCCTTTCACAGAGCCAAAAGGTCCAGTTGCATTTATAGCATTTGATAAGATTAAAACTTACATTCGATGCTTTAGAGAAAATATCCAACAGGTTTGCTAAAATAGGAATCTCTTAAATGTATTTTTACTCATAAAAATATTTTCCAAATCTGAGGACTTGCCATGTAACTCAATCCGATAACTATAACTTTAACTATAACTATAACGATAACTATAACTACAACTCCGATAATAATAAGAAAATTATCTTTTTATTATTATTTTAAGAATAATATTCAGTGTTTAAAATTCTTAAAATAATAATAATCAGTGCTTTGATTTTATTTCAGAAGGAAATTTATTTATTTCACATTTATATTTTTTGATATAATTGATCTGCCTTAGTGCATAGTAATTCATTGTTATGAGATACTCACCAGGCTGGTTTGAAATTTTGAAATTCTAATTGCATTTTAGATTAATATGTTATTATAAAACAGTAAAGAGATGAAAAATGCTCAATATAAATCATCTACGCAGCAGTAAGAAGATGAAAAGGTCAAAAACCTCCGATGATAGACTTTTCACGAAAGGATGATCAGGTCAATGAGAAGCTCAAAACATTTCTTCCCACGAATAGATGAATTAAGAGCATTAAATACAAATCGTATCAAAATATTAGTTTTAGTAACAGGAATCTTGGTTATTTCTGAATGCCCAACTGTGAAAATTTATGACAATAGAAAAGAAAGTACAATTAAAAACTGAGTCGAATAATTTCGTTATTTTTAGCGAGCCTTACTTGACACCATAAGTATTATTTGTCAAGCTAGAGTTATGATCTAGGTAATGAAGAGTTAAACTGTTTTATTTTTTATAGCTTTATAAGTCGTATTTCAGGTGCTATTTATTTCTATAATGATTCTTTTTGTTATCATGTGCAATTTCTTTGCATCTGCCATAAGACAACATGGATTTGGAATGAAAGTATTGGCTTATTCTACTTCCAATAAATGTTTTTATTGGAAGCATTAAAGAAATATTTTCGATTCGTGCAAATAGCAGATACTAAGATTAAATTAAATTAAATTTGGTATACCGCGCCTTTTCTTTCTTCTTTCTCCCCTTTCTCCCATATGAAATAAGAAAGTTTAGAAATGTATCAGATAATATTTATGACAGATTAAAAACACACTTACTTAAATCTGTGGCCAAAAAAAGAATCTCTGTCTGCAAGAGAAAGTAGCTAATAATTGTTTTGAAATTCATTTGTCTGGGGAAAAAATTCGATCCAGTTTATTTGCATTCTTGTTTTTTCTCCCATCCTCCAAGGAACAGTTCATTTTAAACCTACAATGTTTATTTTCCTTGAATAATTCAACCTTCCTAAATAAGGCAAAAAAAGTTACGCAGTTTTGAAAAAGTTCACAGCTGTCTTAAAGTTTTCACATTGTGGATGAAGTGACGGTTCTTGGCTTCTAATGATCAATCCTCTATTTCTACGTATGGTTTGAATGACAAAATTTCAGCAGTGCACTTTTCGCAAAAATAGTACTGTAGTCATAGCTATTTAATATTCAATAAATTTTTCATTGACTTTCAGATTTATATAACTTATGGCAACATCAGAAAACTATTCAATATTTTCTGTGTGAAAAGAAATAAATGTGAATTGGATTTTTTTCCATTTAATCGATATAAAGCTGCATAATATGACATCATGAGTTAAAGTTTTTCAAATCCTATTAGATTCGATCCCAAAAAAATTAAGAAAATTGAAATTTAGGAACAAACTTTGTAAAAATAATGTCTAAAAGCAATCTTTTATTAATACACCGAAAAGTAAAATTTTTATTATTATTTAATTTCTTCAAAAATTCAATAATTAAATTTATTTATTATTGAAATTTCTTATTTAATTTATACTTTAATTTTTTTTCCAAAATCTTTTTTAAATTTATTATTCATATTTAAAATATTATGGGGTCTTGAAACCCATTTCTTCTTCTATATTCAAAACTAGGTGGCGACATGAGTATGAAATTAAAATTTAATTAAATCAGTCCAATAAAGACAATTTAAATTCTAAAAATATTGAATTAATGTAATTTCACCCAGAATAAGCAAATGTGTAAAATTTGAAAATTCTAGAGCCTCCGAAAATGGAAAAAAAAATTGATTACAGTTCCACCTATACAAATATGAAACTAAACAAGTTAAATTTAAGTGTTTAAAAATACGAAACCTTGAAAATATCCTTATAACACAGCTAAGCTCGAACCACGTTATCCGAACTTCTATCACATTTTGACTGAAGTAATAACAAACTTTTATGTTTTCAATATAAAAGTTTGACAATGACAAAATAAAACTTTCATTTGCAGTATTTCACTACTCATTTTTTACGTGTAAATCCTTTTTTCTTTCTCATTTTTTATCAGGTGAGCTTTTTTCTTAGCGAGTTTAAACGCCATTTATAATTAAACGTACAAGCTTATTAGAATTCCTAGTACAATTCCTCTTGCGAGTTGCGCTAAGAAATAAAACGAGGGCAACAATGCACTAGATTTAACTGTTTCCAAACACAGTTTAGGGAGAATAGTTTCTGCACGCATAAATCGAAACATGTGGAGAACTGCTTCGCACGCGATGCTATTGATTTGCAGTCACCTAATATAAACATTCACTGGAAAATTTTAAACAACAAAACTTCGATTTTGTTGAAATACATCGAGTAAAATTTCGGATATTCCATTCATAAGAGCAATATCGAATTCGCGTATCGAAATCCTTTTTGTGAGAGATATTCAGAAATTCATTTGTGCGGAGTATTATAAATGAGGTTTAATAACAGGTCTTTTTAAATAAGCGCATTTAACTAGTCAAATCTTTTTACTAATGGTTTTTGGTTTGATTATTTTCGAAAACGAAAACGGATGGTGCATTGAAGAAAATTAACCGTGGGATAAAACCGTTAAAAATAACTAATTGAACCAAAGGAATTAAATCTGTTATTTTCTTAGCTATTTTTTAAATCATAATTCATTGTGCTGTTTATTTTTGTAATGTTTCTTTTTCAGAAGGGTTTACATTTCTTTATTTGACAGGAGAATAAATATCTCAAAAATTCTTTATATTCTTTACTTTTCTATTTTTTTTTCTACGAGCAATGAATTAAACATTACATTAAGCTGAAAGCTTTAAGATGATTTATCACTTATAAAAATGGTTTTGTTGATTATAGATGTCATAATGAATAATTGTTTTTCAAAAATAACTATTTATTTGGGACAGTAATTTAATTTATAAACATTTCATTATATAGCTTTAATTCAAAATAACCAATGTTATTATTTAGTGAATTTAAATATAATATTAGCTATTTTATACAATATGCAATAATTTTATTTCATTAAGGGGATAGAATTCTTAATCCATTTTACGAGCTAACTGTTCACCGAAGTGGCTGGCCAGCAGGTGGTACAAATAAGTTAAAAAACATTATATATATGTGTGTGTGTGTGCTTTATTTCTATATTCTTCTAGCAAAAAATATTTTTAAAAAAGAATTCTCAACCATTTTCCAAAAATTTTTTTTTAAAAATAAATATAAATAATAAATGCTTAAAATAATAAATGATAACAATTAAATGTGATAATTTTCCGTGTTAAGACAAAGCTCTATTGAAGAACGGATTGGCTGACGAAGAATCAAGTTAACGAATAGTTTTTTAGAGCACAAAGCATCTCAGATTATGTATTGTGAGTTGCAAACCCCCAAGTTCTAGAAAAGGGAAATCTTTAATAAAACATTAAGAAAATGACGTATAGTATCAGGAAAAAGATAAATTTTTCATAGATGGTAAAAATAGATTATTATGATCTCCATATAAATACAGCAAACTTTAGCTTCTCCGCGGAATTGGGTAGTTTGTTAACGTTGAAAATACTAATACCAAGAATGGTCCGAAAATGGTCAAAAAAAGGGACACAAATAAACAATAAAAACTAAACAAGAAAAATGCCTTTGAACAACATTCATTTACAGAAGGACCGCTATCCATATAATTATGACTTAATAAACAGTAGTTGGTTACTTAAAAACAAGTTAGTTAGTTTATTTTCTGTTTTTGCCAAAATTATGAGTCATCCGTTTTTCATTTTTGTATTAATGTATTTCTTTTACATTTGTCTTCTTAACAAGAGTTTGACTGTAAAATACTGTTGATAAACGAGAATTCATTGTCTGAATTTTACTTTTAACTAAAAGCATTTCAAATTATGCCCCCTCTCAGATTTTCGCATGTGTACTTTTAAACTATAGTTTTAAAGTTTATATATTTTTTTTACCTTCTCTGTAGAAAGTTTTATCTTTTATTGGGTTACGTTTAATAGATTCTATTAATTTTGTGTTATAATATTGTGCTGTCATAAATGCTTACAATAGAAGAAAGATTTTCAATTTGACACACATGTAAAGATAACCCTTAATCAATTCATGTAATTTCGTTTATGTTATATACGTTTCGGAATCCAGCCATAATACCTTTCGGAACGTTATTATGGCTAGATTTAAATGAATTGCATTATTTCATTATAGCTTTGATTTGTGTCATTTTAGTAGAGCTTTGTTTATAAAAAGCAATTAATTTCAGCTCAAAAATATTTAGATCCATTCACAGGCGTTTCATTTAAAGAGTGAATTAGAATAATATGTCACTGAGGGCTAATTTTTTTGGCCAGTAAACTCTCAAAAGTTTTTTATTTAATCATATGCTTAGCGCATTATAGTCAAGTCTGGCTGTTAACGGTATTAAATAACAGCATTTGAAGGGGGAAAAATTGTTCTGTTTAAGAACCCTCGTCTGGAACGAATTTAATTCGCAAGTCGGGATTTGACAGTATTCTTCTTTTATAAATGCGATTCTTCCATTTTTTTTCACTCCTTTTTTATTCATTCCTCAGAGAGTATATTCTTCTAAAAAAGGTGAAAGGTGCAGGTGAAAACTGCGAAACTAGATTTGATGTCACCTGTCTGTAAGCCATATTTCATCACTTTGGCAAATAATGATAGTTTTCTCCAACGTGGCGTCAAAAAGAAAACATCCACGTAATTTATTAACCGTGAGATAAAACGCCTCATGCATTTATGTTTCCTTCTTCTCACCGAAACTAATAAATTTCGAATTCGACTCATGTATTTATAACGCCCAGTGTAGGTTGTTGTCCTGGCGTAAAAATTCTATTCAATCTGAAATCTACTTCATTTTTGCGTGCTGAAGTGTTTTTAGATTTTTGAATTCAAACTAAATCCTTGAAAATAAATTCAACCGGATTGTCGTTATTAATATCTAAGACACACTAGAATTTTATCTGTAAGTATTGAGCTTTTTTAAATCTCGAATAACAGCTAAAAAATTGAAGTTTCACAAATTACAACTTACGATTAAACGTCAAAAAAAATTTAGAAATAAATCAAAGAAGACATTACCATAATTTTGATAATAAAATAATGTTAACGTTAACTTGTGCCCTTGATATAAAAAAAATATTTAAAAAATACAAAAATACAAA
Source organism: Argiope aurantia (assembly GCA_026543865.1). NCBI lineage: Eukaryota > Metazoa > Arthropoda > Arachnida > Araneae > Araneidae > Argiope > Argiope aurantia. Next base: position 5,987 of record JAPMOR010047086.1, on the reverse strand, counting down.
ACAAAAAATAAATTTAAAAACGTCTTTCTTATATGAACCAAATACAAAAATTTTACACAACGACATTGATGAAAAACTGCATTTCTGTGGAATTAGTTAGTTCACGCATTTTATGTCCAGATGAGTCTATCAAAAAGAACTAAAATGCTTTGCAATAAAAGTCAACTATTTCGAATTTTGAAATAATAACGTGCTTTTCTTTTCCACCAGCTTCGCAACTGTACATCATTTTAAATACCTACTTCTCTTTATATAGATTTTTTTAGTAAAATTATAGAAATAATAAAAAAATGTATAATTTTAACATCTAAATTGAGATTCTTACATTGTTTAAAAGCTAATCTAAAGAATGCCACTTAAATTGCCATGTAAATTATGTTGAAGGTATTGATGCTTCTGAATGCCCTCTAGTGTTTCGTGATTGGATGTTTTTTGACGAAGGCATTATAAAATGTTTTGCATCAAAACGACTAATACATCTCTAGATATTGAGTGTTTTTGCAAAATAATAAAAATAATCAAAAACTACATAATTTTAAAATTAAAATTTTGATTCTTATATAATTTAAAAGATAATCTAAAAGATTCCACTTAAGTTTATGCCATGTAAATTATCTTGAAGCTGTTAATACTTCTGAATGCACCCTACTGGTTCGCGATTTAATGGTTTTAGACGGATACATTCTAAAATATTTAACATAAAAAATGGCTAAAATAGAGGTAAAATTCGGTAAGTTTGAGATGTAACAGATATAATTTAAACACAAGCAACATTGTTTTGTATGGGAGTTTTACAGATAAAATTGTATTCTGATTTTTCTTGTGGTTTCACGTAAAATAAGTTTTAAATTCACATATAAGATAAACATATACCTATTAAGTTCACATCCTGTTGGAAAGAAATAGGGTAGTTTTAACCAAATGGTAAAAATAAACTACTTTTAAACAAACGGAAGAAATAGTTAATGCGAAAAGTTTTAAGCTGATTAAACTAGATAAAGGATAGCTAAAATCGATCGCAGGATGCAAACGCAACTGAATATCGAATTGGAAATAAGAACTAACAAAAATTAATACTTTAACCGAGAACTAGAACTTGATCAGAATCGAAATTTTTCCACTAAAATACACTTCTCGCAAGAATCACGGAATATTTCAAATCGAATATAACGCGATAAAACAAAAAAGAACTTGATGTTTTTGTTAAACAACAACGCTTAAGTTACATCCTGTCTATTGCTTTTCTAATATTCTTGTTTGATGATAAAATAATCTTTTTTTTTTGTTACTTCACGTTCATTTTGAAAATTTCTTAATTTTTACAATCAGCGAACTTTTTATAATTTTAAGACATTTATTTTTCTATGAATCACTTGAAAAGACAGAAAATTTGGTAGTTTATTACATGCATCAGATAAATTAATACATTTATTAGTTCAGCTTTTTCAGAAATTATGTTTTATTACTATGGATTTCACGAAAATAATACATCTTTAATCATTTCTAGATGAGATTTTTTAAAAAATATTTATTTCATTTGGAAGGTTAATCAATTAATTTTCGATAGATGCTTTGTTGCTTCATATTCATTTTGAAAGTTTCCTGATCTTTGTGATCAGTGAACTTTTTATCATTTTGAGACATTTACATTTCTAGGAATCACTTGAAAAGACAGATATATTTGGTAATTTATTATATGTATCAGATAAATTGATAAAATTTATTTGTTCAGCTGCTTCAGAAATTATCTGTTTTATTACCATGGAGTTTTTGAAAGTAATGCATCCTTAATCATTTAGATGAGTTTTTTTTACAGACGTATTTTATTCGAAAGGTTATTCAATCGATTTTCAATAGATGTTTTGTTTTTTCAGATTCGTTTTGAAAATTTCTTGATCTTTGTGATCAGTATACATTTTATAATTTTGAGACATTTATATTTCAATGAATCACTTGAAAAGACAGAAATTTTTGGTAATTTATTACATGCATAAGATAAAATAATACATTTATTCGTTCAATTGCTTTGGAAATTATCTGTTTTATCACCATGGATTTCTCGAAAATAATACTCCTTTAATCATTTCTAGGTGATTTTTTTAATATTTATTTCACTTGACAAGTTAGCCAATTGATTTTCCGATAGATATATGTGTCAGGAACCTGTCAAATGGTTCATCATTGATTCATCAGTTCTAAGAATGAGGTTAATTGTGTCTTTTGTCCGAGGGTTAAAGCCATCTTTATTCATGATTGAAGGAATTCACTAGGTGTGAAAAGGAAATGACAGTGATGTATTGAAATTTTGTTCTCGATTTTCAATAATTCTTCATCGAATTAAAATCATTTTATGCATTGTATGGCAGAATTTCTTTTATTATTATAAACTTTGATTTGATTTCTTTTAAAGTCAAGCTCTTTATTCACTTCAGTTATTTTTTCAAATTGCATTTCTTTCAGATGTTATTTTTAATGAAGCGATTTAGCAAACGCTAATAATTTATATTTCCTTTGAACATCTGTGAAATTTCATTTAATGTGTTCCACGGAAAGTATTTGTCAAATAAATTATCATATAATAATTATAAATTATATAGCTATTAATATTTTTAAACCATTTATAAAGCCATAATAAAGAACAATACATTTATTATTATTATTTGCTTTTAAAATGCTATAAAACCTTTATTAAATGACAGAAAGTCTATTTTAAATACAAAATTCAAAAATAATCGCATAAACAATATTTATATTCTGTTATTTATAATCATTATTAAGTCTGATGTAAGAAGTAACTATTCAGGAAAGTTTTATTACACACGCGAAAATTGCATCGCAAATAAAACTCAAAATTTATAAAATTGGTGGGAATTCTGAATAATTTTTTATTTGTTAATTTATGTATTTAGGAAACATTTATATAACTATAACAATTATATGTTTTCTTCATTCGCTTTGCGAAAATACACATTAAAAATTTCATGATAGATAATTATAATACTTAGAATAATTAAAAAATTTCAGACATAAAATACCCAATTAGAAACACTAATAAATATTAATTGATAATAAATATTTTGAAAGTGTCAGAATAAAATATTGAAACAGCTTTAAAATTTAAAAAAAAATTATTTTTTCAAATAAAATAAAACTTTATAAGTTGGAAACTTATTTTGGAAACAATAGGCTAAATTTCACGCTTGTGCATTTTGAATCCGAAACGAAGCTTCTTCAAAGACAATGTTTTTTTAAAACATCTATCTCAAATTTTTTTATATTGAAATATTGATTAAATTGCGATTTAGTTCGATAAATTGCAAGAGTTGTAATTTCGCCTCCAACCACAAAGCACCCTGTATTTGTTATTTATTTCCAAAAGAATCTTTTTCCTTTCTATAGTTTTTAACGTTCTTAGTCTAATCAATAAGTCCTTAATGATAAAATAGTTAACAATCATGCACAATCTTTCAAACTTATGCATGAAATATTTCTTAAATTAGTAAATTATTGAATAAAAATAAGTAAATTTTGGTTTCACATTTTCATTGTAATTATTAGAAATATTAATATACAAGTGATGGTCAGTACTGACAAGTTTGCTTGTCCAGATTATACACTTTTTAAGCTGTTAAATCACTAATACGGAATACTTTAAAAAAAAGTTTTGATAAAACTGAAAGACATGAATTCAATTGAAATCTCCTACTAATTAACGAGCGCAAATTAAAAAGTGTATATACTACAAAAGAAAAGCGGATGTGAAAGTCATACTTCAAAGTGAATGTCCAAAATAAGTAATTTTTTAAAACTTAACTTAAACATTCTTTAAAAAAAAAGTATCTGACTGAATGTTTTGATTGAGGATTTTGAATTTCCTCATAATGTTAAAAACATTGTTATAGGTTGTGTATCAAATAAAATTAAGAAATTATTAAAATTAAGAAAAAATTATAAGGAAATAAAATAGATAACACCAAAATATAATTATCGAGTTTTAAGATAAATCATTCATTTTTTGATAATAGCTTATTAAGATATGAATCCATCCGATATCCATTGAAAATCATAGCGATTACTCAACTGATGACGGTTAAGCTTATTTTCATACTTTATTAAACTTATTATTTAGATTTAGTTTGACGCCTATTTCTACCATCGTAATTTCTCTTACATCTTTTTCTCTCTAACTGCCTTGAATTTTCGGTCAAATGGTGAGTTCTCTTCCCAGCATTTCTAAAAAGTAGTTTTCAATATCATCAATTAGCTACACGAAACGTTGAATTAAATGCAGCTGTAAAAAGTTAAACAAAACACTCTGAAACAATTTGTTTGCTTATGTACTTTTCAACAATGAGTAATAAAATAACAGTGACTTTCAACAATGCCATGTGCGTTAGCGTTTTATCTGTACTATTATATTTATAAATACCATTGCTTTATAAAAAAATTGTTCTATGGAATACGAATGGCATTTTTTTTTTGAATTTTATATCGTTTTATTTTCTGAATACCCCCTCCCTCTCCCAGGTTAAGATAGAAGTAAAATGTCTTTTACATGTAAAGTTGCCAAAAATATTAAATAATCTGTGAAATGTATAATATATAATTTCTAAAACTTGATTTTGAAAACTCACCAGTTTTATATAAAAAAAGCGTTTTAAAGAAGCAGAATATTTTACATGGTTAATAATTACAGTCATTTTAAAACAAATGTTACTACAAGGAATAATTAACTAACATTTCTAGAATTCTAAATTTTATAAATTAGGCTATGCAATAATTTCTGTGTTTCAAATAAATTACTCCTTGAGAGAAAACAATTGTGAATTGATAAATTTTCTGGTAATTTGCAAAACGTTGTTAAGTACCCAAGTACTAGCTAATTGCCAAGCAAAAAATAAAATTGCTCAGTTATTTGTCACCAATAGTCGACGCTTTCTAAAGAGAATAATTGTGCTGCATTTTAATGTTCTTCAGACTGTCTTCTAAAAAGCTATCAACATAACTTATGTGATTATACAATAACAGTGTTGACTGCGCCAGAGTCTAAAGCTGTCATATTTGGAAGCAGAAGACATTAATCCTGAGACTACTGTTTTTATTTTTTGTTTCGAGATATAATTTATTGTGTGCACGTTCGCTAGTCCTTATCTTTTCTCCGTAATAAAAAAGGCAGATATTTGTCAGTAATTCATGGAATTTCATGAAATATATTTGACTAGGATTATTTATATTTTATAAATTTTTTGATTTTGTATAATTATCATTAGTAATAATTTTGAAATCACTAGCATATTAAAATTTAGTATAATTTTATTATGTTTTTTAGTATAATTATCTTCTGAATTTATCAAACTTTCGTGTGCTTCTCTTGGAATTTATAAATTTTGTTCTGTTTTAAAATTATAATTTAAAATTAATATATTATAGGAATATATTATTAATTTATAAATATATCCCCTTTTCATTCACAGAATACTACATGAAAAATTTATAAATATTATTGAAAAACTGTAGCTATAATTTTCATTTCTTCTCGAACCCTCCGGGTGTTCATCTACGTTTCATGGCAGTTACCTCGAACGATTCAAGTGCCATTGGCAAGCGGGGGAAAAGAGGAATTATGACCTTCCCTATCAAAATATGATTATGCAGCTCACCATTGAACTAGTGAGTTAAGGCATGTCATGTTTCAGAAACATGATTTCGAAGAAGAAGATAAGAATTTTATTCTCTTGCTTCGCTCTTAACGAATTTTTTTTCTATAACTGGTAGATTTATAAGTCTTTGGCAATGCATTCTTAGCTCGTTGCTATCGGGATAACTGCTGTAATTTTCCAGGATTTCCTTCAAGAAAATACTGAGTTGGGCCAGTTTCTTTTGGAAGCTTTTCAGGAAGATAACTTAATTTCATATATTGGAACTAAGTCAAACTTCTAACTCAAATGCTGCCTTGACTTTATGGGTTACTTAGACCAACAGTAGAC
>JAPMOR010047083.1:17803-31907 GCA_026543865.1 Argiope aurantia | reverse complement strand
ATTTGGTCATAACATGAATGGTTAAATTTATTAAAATTAAATTAACCTCACAATCTACTCCAAAATTTAAAAAATATTAGTAAATTCGCATGTATCGTAAAATAACTTAATTATAATTCCACTTATTTTAAATGTTGTAGAATTTCATTTCAAAACAGTAAAATGACTTTGCAAATAAATAGTTCCACAGTTAAATTTGCGCTTTAATGATAATCCTAAATTAATAAACAAACCTAATAATTAAAAATGAAAGAAAAGTTAAAAAAGCGTTTCAGCAAAAAAAGTATTTTAAAAATGTAAATGAGAATGACATTTACCGATTTCAACATTTTTCATTTTTCTCAGAATAGCAATTAGATCAAATCAAATTCTTTATTTTATATAAAAATTTTTTAAAATATTATTAAGTTTGCTTGTTATCGCAAAGTTATTTAATTATACAGTTAAGTTATACAGTTATTATACAATTAAAAAGTTATTTAATTAATATTTTGAATTTTATAAATTTTCGTTTTAAAGCTGTAAACTAATTTTTAAAATGATATTTCACAGATAAATTTACTTTTAAAAAGGAATCCTCAATTTTAAAAAAATACATATATATTAGTAATAATGATGAAGAAAAAAGCTATTAATCAAATAATTCGGCGAAAATTGTTAGTACAAATGCAAATTGGAAGGTTTTTGCATTTCATTTTCTAGGAATGGCAATTAAATTCTGGCAACAAGGAAGTCACAAATAATTTGTCGGCTTCACGATATTATATAAAAGTCAAAAAACAAGAAATGACGTTTCACATGAATACTTTGCTGCTGATGAAACCTTTCGGAGATTTAGATGAATATGAATGTTAAGATGAATACGTTGGCGATTTTTGCTATTTCTCTAGTTATTTTAGGGTCATGCTCAGCCAATGATGAAAAAACAACCACACAGAATGAAGAATCTGCTTTATCGTTTTACAAGTGTGTGGCATGCGGTAAGTTCGGATTGTTTCTTGCAAATCTTACTTCGAATTGTAGAATTTTAAATAGAATACAGACTGGATTTGGAACTATCAAATTTGACACTAGCATAATTTGCAAAGTGGAAATGTAGACATCTAAGTACATTTTTTATAATTTTAATTAATTAAAAATAACCGAAATTTTGGCATGATTGGCTCTGGACATATTATAGCGTTAAAACAATTTTTTTTGCACCATTAATATTTTTAAAAATTATTATTTCAATTTTGTTTACCCGTTTTTTTAGCGATTTGTCTTTTGTTTAAATAATTTAAAATTAATTTTGAGTATTTGTACAGAATATATAATTAATATAAATGGTATAAATGATATATATTAGGTCTACAATCAATGAATCACCATAAATGAATATATATATATATATATATATATATATATATATATCATTACATAGATATATGTAATGATATCTCTTAATCTAATTTAAGTCTTAATTTCTCAATTTTTGTCTTAACACATATTAACTTGATGCTAAAATGTTCTCTTATTTCCTGATCCAGTTCCTACTTTTTTTATTTAATTAATCATTCAGGCGCTCTGTAAAACTGTAAATTCGACAGGTTCTCAAGCTCTGAGAAAAGGAATAAAAATCTTTAATGCCTTCTTTTAAAGATACCAAATTTTCCCTACCTTAAATCAACACGTGTAAAAGAAATCCCTATCAAAATCTCATTATAAAAACTAATGGAAGGAAAAGTTCGCTCTTTTTTGTTTGTCTGCTCTTTGTCGCGATGTAGACGGACTTATCTGATCGCTTCTTCCTTGTACATAAATTATGCCTCCCAGAATGGATTAAATTGAAGTCAAAACTCAAGGCACTGAAACTTTTATAGTAATATTTGGTACTCAAGTTCTTCGGGGGAAAATCCTTAAATTAATAGCAAATCACAAGAAAAAAATTAGTAAGAAAAAATGGAAATTAATACGAAAAACGTATTTTAAAGCACTATTAAAAATGCATTAAAAGTATATATTTTTTTATCAAAAAATATGGACGCTAAAACAAAACTGCAAGTATATAAGGCTTTGAATTTTAGTGTTTTATAACACAAGGTATCCATTCTAATCATGACCCAATATTTAATTTCTAAGCTTTTTGAGCTAAGCACTGCTTTTATATTTACTAAGCATATATTTACAACAGGGAAAATTACGGAGTTAAAATAATATATTTCATGTTTTAAAGTCAATAAAAGTAATATTGGGAAGACTGTAGTCTAAATTTTTATATTATCCACCGGTCCTATTAGCCATATTTAGTAAAGCAAACTTAATTTTCTAACATTTTATTAAAAAAGTTTGAATTTTTCGGCGACTAAAACTGATAGTGAAGTTTTGAATATCACTACAGGTCGTTTCAATGACCAACTCGAGCAACATTCGCGTAGCAACGAGTGGCAAGCATGCGAAACGGCCATTAATTGGCTTAAAATAATAAAATTCAAAGGTTCATAACTTGGTTCAAAGTTTCATTTTAACCTCATAAATGCTGAACATTTTTATTTCAAATATTAGACTGCCGGAAAAATGATACTAAATACGAATAATAGAAATGGGGTATGGTATAAAAATGCGGGCTATTTAACTTTTCAGGAGTTCACTTATTGATTCAAAAGATATAAAATATAATATTGAACGCAATTTATAGCAATTTTTCTATTGAAAACATATGTCTGCCTTGATTATTTGAAATTAACTATTGGGCCATTATTGAATGGGATATCTTGTATGTATAAATAATATATATATATATATATATATATATATTGCAACCGTTAAATTAGTGTCTATATATATATTTACATTTCAATGCATTTTCAGCAAATTAATGCCTTATTTTGGATTACCTTTTTAATTTATTAAATTTGCGAAAATATATTTATTTTTATTTATCTATTTTGACACCAGATTAACCGGCATCTACGTTTGTCCACGTGTAGGCGAGAGTATAATCTTTACAAATATAATTTGCGAATAGTAATCATCATATGCACTTTTTGTTTCGTGTAGCACAAAACCTTATCGCCTCCCCCCTTCAAGAGTCATATTTAGAATTATATTTGTCAAAATAATACTCACAAAGCGAAAAGACGAAAAAAGGAATTATGAAATTCACGTTTTTGAAAGCTGAACCTGGTTTGTGTTTGTTAAATTGTATTTAGTTTTGAGTTTCTTAAAGGTACTGTAAAAAAAACATGCTAAACTAAATTATTACTTATGAATGTTACAACTGTTTTAATTCTATAATCATTAAAGTAAAAAAAATCGATTTTAAATATTTTCATGTATAAATTCTTTTAAAAATGACGTCAGTATTTTCAAACAAAACAGTATACACATACTATTTATTTTAATTTTTAATAAAAATTCGCAAAAATATGCCGATTTAAAAAATCAACTAAAGTTCAAACAAATAAGGTTTTAATTGAATATAAATATCAATCAATTGTTCACAGAATCAAACAGTTTAATTCTGCAGAAATAGAAAAGCTAACTTTTACATCTCTGACCATTTACGTAGTCCAGCGTAAGTCGATTTTTGTCTCTTTAAATTTTCTTATTCATTTTGAAAGTATACAAATTTTGAATTTCAAATTTCCTTTCTAATTTTTTTAAAAAAATTATAATAGAAAACTGCTTTCAATATCCATAAAAGATAAAGATTAATAATTTAATTGGTTGATTTAAATTCGATAGATTTTGATAAAAACGAAATGGTTATCTTTCCCGTTTATCACTTAAGTTCCAATAATTATTGTCATAAAAAAGATTTAAAAATTTAAAAAAAAATGATGAAATGTACAAACGTTTTCATGAAACGCTGTTTAGATGTTTTCTTTTACTTAAATTAAATATTTTAATTTTATTTTTATTATTTGTTGGTTAAAAACGGTGCATAAATATGCACTAAAAGAGTCACAAATTGCGACTCTTGCCGCAGCAATAGAAAAATTCATAAATTTATTTCTATAGCACTTTTTTGGAATTATTTCTCTAATGAAGACTCTGAATAAATTATATTAATCTGTTGATGTATTTTCTTCTTTTAGGAGGTGACAAAGTCCTCAAAGCGTATGAGAAATGTAGGGATCTTAAATCTGAAAATGTAAGTACTAATTTTTTTTTCTTTAACGAACCATCGAAAATATCAGTTTATATGTATTTAAACAACAGATTGTTCATAATAGGATGCCGATTTAAAGCTGTTACTTCTCTTGGTTGTATCTGCACAAAACATTCTGTAGAGACACATCGAGTATGAGAGTGAGAAGGTGGTTGAGTTTTGCCACGTTTTCGTGATCACTCCACGCTCTTTCTTTCTTATACCATTTATGATTCCTCAGCGATAGTTTCTCTAAAAAACAGGGTACTGTGTGAAAAATACGATTTTTTAGGTATGGACAGTAACAAAGAAATTATACTCTGATAACGAAACAAAAAATATACTATCTTTCAAAAAGAAATAGAAATTAAAGTGTAAGTAAAAATAAAGAAAGATGAACACACCAATGAGATTCTTGAGCCTGATGTACAAGATATGGGTCACGTGACACCGGCGGATGGACGAATAATAGCAGTATTATTGAATTGGGACAAAAATTTGATTTATTTGTCTAGTTCATTTAACAAAAGTAATTATTTCGTGAGAATGACAAAAGTGATAATTTCGTGAGCAGGACAAATTGATCATTTCGTCAAATTCCTTAGGGTTCTTTTTTTTTCATGCCGTACCCAAGTTGTTGAAAATGCGTCATGCCAATTTCAAAGTCTGAAGGGAAAATATACAATAAAAAAAAACATAGAAAGTCATAATTAGATTAACTTTGCTTTACAACTCCCACAATATCAAAATTTGATAAAAAGTATGAAAACAACATCCTTAACTATATCAACATAATGTAACTATAATTATTCGTGAACTTGTGAATCGTTTCGGGTCATTAAATCTGAAACTGGAAAAGTACTACAAGATGAAAAACAATCGAAATCTCTTATCAAACAGAAAGTATAAAATTGCTCATATTATTAAATTTTCTAGGGAGAAAATCAGAACATATTTATAATTTAGAACAGCACATTGCATCTGTTTACAAAATGATAAAAATTTTAATTTTTCATCTAAATTTTAAAACTGAATCTAGGTACCTTTTGAGTAAAATCAAAATATAGTGTATGGTTTTTAAATACAATTTTAACCAAAATATGGCATTTAGACGTTATTAAAACTAAAAATCATAGTTCTTATTTGTAATTTAAAGGCACATTTTGGTATGTGTGTATGTTAAATTTAGGCTTGAACTGAAGATACGAGGTGTGTGTGTGTGTGTGTTTAATTCCGTTAAGGAATTTAAAAAAAGGAAACTATTAGAAAATACTTTTATTGCATAGTGAAATACAATACCTAGGTTATTTTTTATTATGAAGTGAAAGGAAAATGCATTGGCAGTAACGTAATTTGTGAATCTTTGATTCTCCTTCACCATGTGTTCAACTTCTGTAAACAAATCATCTTCAATCAGAGACCGCCGCCCATTTTCTTTTTTGTTGTAAACATTTTCACTTCCTTCATTGAAACTTCGCATCCCCTTCCTTGGTGTCGAATTGCTTGTCGCTCTCTGTTCTTTAGCTTTGCGAATTGGTCTGTGAATTTCTATTGATTTTGTGTTCCTAGTATTAAGAAAACGGATGACAGAACTTAACTCGCATTGCGGGTGTTCAACTTTTTAAAACATTTTAAATGCTCTACATGCAGCCGACGTAATACTCGTAGATTTAGAAATGGCATTCATTCTTTATCATTAACAAAGTGCACATGCTTGTGTGAAATCATGAATGCAACGCTGCCGCGGCAAAAATTGAAAACTGAACAATTTAGTTTCTGGATACTTCTCGCGCGCTCGTGTGTGTGTGTGTGCGTGTGCGTGTGTGTGTGTGTGTGTGTGTGTGTGTGTGTGTGTGTGTGTGTGTGATAGCTTGTTTCTAGTACAAACTATTTCTCTCGAATGAAAAAAAAAGGGTAGTTAAAATTTCAAAAGTTTCTTCTTTTTGGCTACGTATTTTCAAAATTATGTTTACACATAATATATATGCAAATATATATTTTATTAATATATATTTTAGTAATTATAAGCATAATATATATTTTAGTAGATGCATGGCCAAGAAGAAACTTTTGAAATTTTAACTTTGATTTATTACATCCCGGGAGACATAGTTTGTACAAGGAAAAAAAAACGATACTTAAAAAAATTAAATAAATAAAAAATAAACGCGTCGGCCAACATTGCGACAGAAGACAGAAAATTTTCCCTTCAGAAATTTTACCAGAAGATTTTGGTAAGGATTTCTTTGGCATGTGTCGATTTAGAAAAGGTGGTCTTTAAAAGAATATTGTAAACATTAAGACTTTTATCCCTTCCTTAAAAATTTGAAAATTAATCAGAATTTTATATATACATATATGTATGTATGTATGTATGTAAGCCTTATTTTATTTTAAGCAAAATGCAGGTGCGACCAGCAGTGAAGAGACTTTGCAATTTTTAAAGTTCGATTTATTCTCTCCGGGAGACAAGCATGATTATTTACAAGAAGGCCCGTACAAGGCAACGTCCGCCAGAGAGCAGCGCAAAAGCAGAAATGGGAAAAAGGGACGAAATAAATTATCCCTCGTCTTATATAACCTGAGATTTTGATAGGGAAAATATTTCTTCATAGTGCTAATATATTAATAAGATTCTGATAGGGATTTCTGACGCATGTCAATCACTTGTAAGGGAAACACAGGGATCTTTTAAAAAAGAATGTACTTACAGGACATTTTCCTATCCCTTCAAGCGGACCGTGAGAATGTGTCGGCGTTTAGCTGATTCTGCAATTTAACAAAGCTTCTCTTGAATTAATTAAGTAGAGAAAGTGGAATTGGATCACGAAATAAGAGAATATTTTAGAATGGGCTAAATTAAGATAAAACCTCGGAAATTAATGAAATTGAAATTAAGAATTTAAGATATCATTATATATATATATATATGTGTGTGTGTGTGTGTGTGTGTGTGTGTATGTATGTGTGTGTGTGTACCTGCTTCTTAAAAATGAAATAAAACGACGTCACGAAATAGCAAGTCTCTTCACTGTCTTCAAACTGCATTCTGCTTCACATAAAATAATGCTTATATATATATATTGAAAAAATCGCTTTTCATTTGTTAGCTCCGACCTGGTATATAATATTCTTCCTAATGTTTTCTCCTTCCCTTAGAATTGCACATCCCTAATCTCTCTCTTGACATCCATACTAATTATTCCTGTCACAATTCCACACTCATTTCCATACTGGAGCTCCATACTCATGCCAATTGACGTGGAATGATAAAAACTGGGATGGGCTGGATATTCATTTTTCTGAATCACATCATTTTTGGTGATCGGTTTTGGTGTGCAATTGATTCATTTAAATAATTCAAGATCCATCTAGTTTCTAAGATGTATATCTCTAGTGGAGGGAATTATTGCTTGAAATACGTTATGGTGTGGCGCATTTTGCAAGAAGCATGCGTTTAAAAGGCACAGATTAACCTACTTTTTTTTAATTGGGAACCATTTTTACATCTCTATCTTTCAATACCTTCATATTTTTTTGATTTCAAACCACCGCTTTCACATTTCACTTTCATTTTCCTTGTCATTCACTGATTTCATTTCTTCTATCAGTATCCATTTCACTAAAAATTGCTTTTCTTTTTTAGATTTCACCCTCATCTCTTTCATTGTTTTTTCTCACAAATTTCGCTTTCACTTTCTTCGTTAGTTTCACTTTTTTAATTATGCTGGTTTCTCTTCGTACTGAGAGTTGCTTCTTTTCTCTATGTACTTCGTTTCTTACAGTGTTATTAGATTGGCCCCACGTTCGCTATGCGAAAGTAAATTATTTGAAAAGAAAAAAAACCCAGCGGAAATGGTCTCCCAAAAACTTTCTCACATACTCTTTAATATATGTATTATCCCAGATAACGCCTTGCATGGCATTGGCGAACAATAGTTAGAAAAGATTAAACTTTGTTGTGAATTTCATAGTTTTACTGAATCTATCGTATCATCCTTGATCAGTAATTTAGCAATTAATCCTTGGCGTGCGGTTAATAGTAATCGGAAATCAAATTTATGTCTTAGATAAGTTTTTCCCAATCGATTGAAATAAAAATTTGACATGGAATTATGCTTGTAGTCACACAATCAAGTACTAAATTTGATATATTTAAGTCATTACAACTCTGAGTTATCGCGTTTATATGTTTAAAAGTACAGACCAACCGATGGTAAATCCCTCGGGGGATTTGGTTGGAAATTTAATAGATGTCTGGACAATTTGATGGGAATTCTGTGAATCGAATTTTATTTATCTAGCTCTCTTCGTTTTATAGTTATCGTGTTAAAATATATTCAAAATGTCGGACAGACAGACTTTCTCTAAATGGATTTTTCTCAGACTTTGATAGAAATCTACAAATGTAGTATAAAGACCGTAAACCAAATTTCATCCATCTAAATCAAAGCTTTTTAAAACTATCTTTGCCACAGACAGGCAGTCGGACATTTTTCAAAAATGTGTTTTTTTAAATTCAGGGTGTTCTAAAATGAGGAGATTCGTCAAAATTTCGAGTTTGAATTTTTATTAACGATTACTATACTTTCTCTGTGCTACGTATACAAGAAAGTAAAAAAAAAATGTTGTAAATATTTAAAGTTTTAATAGATGTTCATCTTTTACGAAAGCATTTACAACGTATTGTTTGAATCGACATATGTGGCGGCAGCTTTTAATTATAATTAAATACTCTCTCGTCCGAAAATATGGTATACATTTTAAAATTATTTTTTTCAGAATATATGGTATACAGTGAGAAGAAATTCCAATTCCAATTAAGTTTATTGATAGTATTCAAAAAAATTTAAAATAAAAATTACTTTAATTGAAGTAAGATGTAGCCTCCTTCAGGATATCCTGGGATGTTGAGTTACTTCGCTGTAAATTTGCTGTTTTACTTAGAATTCAATTGTCACCTTATTAATGTTGCCATGCTTCAAATTTTGATCTTGTCCGATTGTACATTTAAAATAAATCATTGCTATCGCTGATAGTTTATTGCTTTAGTTTGGTATTGCTTCGTTGCAACCCAATATTGGTTTAATAAAATCCTCCATTTTCTTATAATAAGGAGAGGGGGCGTTATTTTATTTTACACAATTCTATGTTATTATACAGAGTGTTTATAAATGAATTCCCAACTTTACAGATTTGTTTTTTCCAACAAGTCCAGACTTGTTGTAATTAGAAATTTGAATTCATTAGAAATAGAATAGAATAGAATTCATTGGAAATGGAAAATAATAGCTTGGAAGTTAAAATCCCACACATTTATAAATGTTCAATACAAACTTATAAAGAAATGTGAAGAATAACGAAGCAGTACGATAACACGTCCCATAATTTTTTTTCTGCATGCTTGGTGTGAAGTTTTGAAAGGACACACATAAGCGTGTATGGCGATATTTGACTCCTTTTTTCTTGGGCTACATCAAACAACAAGTTTTTGTTTCACCGCTACCGATTGACGTTGACGAACTTAAAACATGCATATCTGCATCCTTTCAAATCGTTAAACAGATATGATGAAAAAGTTTGGGATGAATTATCGCATTAAGAAAATGAGTACTTATAACTATGTCATCTCTAATTTGTAATTTCCGATGAATAACAAAATTATACTTTGTTTTTCGTTAATAACCCTGCCAAGTTGGAATATTCATTGCCATAAAAGCTTTCATTTAGACAAAAAATAATAATGTATGCCAACTAAAATCTGTCGGAGCTGCGTTGCTCGCCTGCTTCAGCAATTTTTAAGGACCGCGGTGGCCTGGTAGTAAGGTCTCGGCTTCGAACCAGAGTGTTTCAGGTTCGAGACCCGATTTCACCGAAGAACTGCCGTGTAAGCAGGTCTGGCGCACTTTAAATCCGTCGGGGCCAAACGTCCTCCCACAGCTGCGGTGTGAATGATTGGAGAGGGGGTGCCGGCTTAGATGTCGTCCTCGTCATCATACCGCGGTTCAAAATAGCCCCAGTGTTGCTTTGAAACGGGACGTCAATATAATTAACTAACTCGTTAATTTTTAAGTACTTTAAAATTTATACAATATTTTAGGATAGAGGGAGTTCAAATTTTAAAATATTCTGAAAAGAAAATTCATTGTCAGATGGTAATACAACAAAACATCATCTCTAAAAGAATAAATTAATACAAAATTAATCAATCAAAGCATAGGAACATATATCGTCTCTCACTTAACAATAATCATTATGAAATAAAATATCATCTTTCGTGTTATGAATAATAAGGCAACTAAAATCTCAGATGTGTCAATTCGTTGACTTAGCAAAAGCAACTTGAAGCTTTGATTTGGCCTGCGAGATCATTCATCGAATCAAAAAGTTTTTTATTTTGATTTTATGGTGATAATGAGGTTGGTGAAGGTCTAAAATCGGATATTCACAATCACTCCATACCACGACAATGAAGTGATGACATGTGAAAAACCAATCGGAATCGACACATAATGGATTGGAAGGCTGGGGTGCAGCCCATACCTTGCCAATCTATTTTTCCAAGAGCCATTAAGATTGAGCATTCTCTAAATGTGGGTGGAGAGGCAGAAACTTCTGATGCGGGGAGGGGCAGAGAGGAAGAACGTACGGTGTATTTTAGCAAGACATTCATATAAAGGGTTGAAGTGAAATGGCGTGGAATGATCGTGATTGACCGCGCTCCCTTCACTTAATGTATGTAGGCCGCGGTGGCCTGGTGGTAAAGTTTCGGCTTCGGAACCGGAAGGTTCCAGGTTCGTAACCCGATTCCACCGAAGAACCGTCGTGTAAGGGGGTCTGTTGCACGTTAAATCCGTCATGACCAAACGTCCTCCCGCTGGTGTTGTGTGGTGTGGAGAGGGGGGTGCCAGCTCAGGTGTCGTCCTCGTCATCTGACCGCGGTTCAAAATGACGAGGTACGTCCCAAAATAGCCCTAGTGGTGCTTCAAACGGGATGTTAATATAACTAAACTAAACTAAACTTCACTTAATGTATATGGCTTACACTAAATTGAGAAATTGCAATAACTGGGCAATTTATTTGTGCAAAGAATTTGTTTCCCACGGTTTAAAATCATCTATGAAAAATTGGTTCGAAACTCACCAGTGGATTGCGACTACAGTTATGGAAACTCTGACTTTAAGTCAAACAAAATTCAATATGTGTTCTTGCCACAAGCATTGCAAATCTGTGTCAAACTCTGGAACAAATTTTAATATACCTTTGAGCTTTTCTCTACTTTTAAATGTCTTTACTTCTGGAATTATTTTTTGATCACTAACTAATAATTCAGGATCAATATCATTACATAATTTTATGCAACTTTTTTTTCTTTTTTTTTTTTCATCTTTTTATTAGGAAATCGATCTTGCAAATAGAATTTAATCCATTTCGAAAATATTTAGCTGGAATTAAGGACTGACGTTTTGAAGTTTATTTACGGACAGTTTATTTATAGATTATTACAGGCACATACTCAATATTAACTATATAAAAAATCATATTTTCATTAATTCTGTATTCATATATATAATCTAATCTAGCAAAGACTGAAGAAAACTTATCACAAAATTCGCATATGCTAGAAAAAATAAGCAACAGAGCTATTTTTATGCTCATTCCTTTTCTTTCTATATTACAGCTTTCTTTTTTTCCTATTTGTACTCTTTTTTTCCTCTCACTTTCTTGTGTACTAGAGTTTCCAAATTCTGCCAGTTTGGGGATTCTCCATGAAAATAACGAAAATACATTATTTTTGTATTTCAGTGCTTTATTATCAGTTAATAGATTAATTTAATTAAGTTTTGATTCCATACACGTGCTTTATTATCAGTTAATAGACTAATTTAATTAAGTTTTGATTCCATACACGTGGCGCCACCTTGTAGATAATTTGAAAAAAAAATGATTTCAGTATTTCCTAATATTTATAACAATGAATTAAAAATTAAACGCTAAAAAATGAAAATGATTAAAAAATTAAACTCGGTTTTTAATCCACAATCGAAAGTGTGTTTTAAAAAACGCTATATTTTATATATTTCAAATTTATTGTAATTTTACAAAACGTGAACTTCATGTTTAAAAAATTTAGCCACTCTTATAAAAATTATTTTTATTATTTTATTGCGTTAAAATTTTGAATATTATTACTCTAATGTATTTTAATTTGAATTCATACAGACAAAGAACATTACCGAAGAATGCGTGGCAAAGGTACTTCCAGAAGAGGTAATAGAAGGCGATAAGCGCTGGAAATATTATTGCGAAAATCCAGCAACGATCAGCAAAGTACGTTTTTATATTTTCTTATTTATTGTTTCTATCATTTTCTTTATAACTTCCCAAAGAGAGCATTTGAAACAAAAGGTAATAAATTACTCAGGCAAATCTTAAAGAGACAGAAACTTGCATTATTTGATACTAGCCGCCTTTGGCGACCAGCCGGTTCGCCAGTATTACCGCTCGCTACAATTTTCAATTAAATATTTTGAGTAACTGGTCTCTTAAAGGATTCTCAAACAAAACATTTTTAATCTTCAAATTTTGATAGTCATAACAAACTTATATTGTTTAGATCGTTTCGTTCAATTTACTATATATATTTTGCTAATTTGTTGCCATTTCCGGTAAAACTTCAACTTTAATTAAAAATGTAAATGACGAAATTGCAATTAATATTAAGATATTTTTTAATAAAACCAAGCGCTTTATTTAATTTATCATCTTTATTGTTATTTATTAATTATTATTATTATTGAATATGAGTATTGCAAACAGAATTGCTCGGTATTTAAGTCTTATGTTAACTACAAAATATTTTTCATAGTTTATGTAATATCTCAAACAATAATTCAACAAAAATTTCTCAGATTCAGTATAAAATTCAGTTTTTAGTTTTGCTTTCAAAAGGATTGAAATGAAATCAATAATAATATTTTGTTCCTGTTTATAAATATATTTCAAAAATTATGAAGTCTAAATTTAATGCAGTAAGGTATCATATTCTGATAAATATTCTGGACACACCAAATTTTAAATAAATGAATGAATGTTTCTATTTTCCACGATCAACTAAGACTTATTTATGAAGTTTGAAATGTTAAAAATTTAGAAAAACTCACCATTTTCATAATCTTAGGCCAATTAATCTTGAGAAACCTGCGCGCTTATTGGTGTATTTTCTTTGAAACGATCGATGAAAAATCTAAAATTATCCTTTTTTTATTGAATAGTGATATTCAAATCTGCATAAATCAGTCAGTTTAAGTGATTTGATATTAACTCTTAAAAGTCAGTGATTTAGTTGATTGAAAATTAACTCTATGACCATCATAAAATCTGTGCTTTCTCTTGTGGTGTATGCATTCTCCTTAATATGCGATCGAATAAAACATCACATACAAAAGTACTACATAGAAAAAACACATCAAAAGTAAACATAACATTTCAATAGTTGCCAAAAACAAAAGAGAGAAAAATGCAATTAATAAGCAGACGATATTTAGAAAAGTACAGATATTTAGACTGGAAAATGAAATTATCTGAAATTAAAAACACGCGCAGACGATATTTACAAAAGTAAAAATATTCAAACCTGAAAAGGAAAATATATGAGTTATTCCATCAATAAATGCCATAAGTTTGTTCACATCTTCATTATTTTATGAGTCATTAAATATCAAAATGGATCCGGGACTGAATAAACACCCTGTATAGAGAGTGTAAAAGATCATAAAATAATTTTTCTTGAATTTATTTTTTAGAAAAAATAATATTTCATATTTGTTTCATTTCCTACAGACACGTGCCGAAAATTATATTTTTGCAGATTTCATTTCCAAAAAGATTTAATTTATTTTCAGTTAGAGCTTTAATCAATGTGATGGCAACACTTTGAAAAAAGCTATTTTTTTTCTCAGGAATGCGAA
>JAPMOR010047083.1:0-17703 GCA_026543865.1 Argiope aurantia | reverse complement strand
TTAATTTTAAGATTAAAACAGTAGTATCATTTAAAAGATAAATTTTTTATCTTTAACTTCATGTAAAAATCTTTTTTGTGCGGTAATATTTTCGGCAGTTATAGCAGAAACACGTCAAAATTTCGCTTAATTTTTAAATAAATAAAATTCTAGTTAAAAATTCGAAAAAATAACCCCCAGGTGCACATTCCCGGCCTCCAAGGTATACACGTGCCAAATTTGGTAGCTGTAGGTTGAATGGTCTGGTCTGTAGAGCGCCAACACACACACACACACACACACACACATTGAGCTTTATTATAAGTATAGATATAGATATAGATATAGATATAGATTTGCAATAATAAGAATTCTTCATTAAAGATCTATTTTAAATAAAAGGTTATTATTATGAAGTGCTGTGTATGCTTTTCAGTATAATATCATGAAGTAATAAATCTATCATGAGTCATCTTTATTGATTAGATAATAAGACGAAATAAAGTAGATGTGTTTTAAACTAGACACAAAAACCTTTCTTTGTAGATATTAAATAGATGCAGTTACTGCTATGTTTTCAAGAATTACTGGATGCCTCTGTTCTACTTTGTTTAATTCATCAGCTAAGGCTTTAAACAAATGATTTGTATACCCTGTCATCTCTGGATAATTCTATTCATAAGTAGTATAATTTAATTATATTAAACTCTCGTTTGGGAATTGTTGCTATCAAAAGAAGAAGAGATTAAATAATGAGGTGTTCATAAAGATAAAAATATGTCCACATCGAAGCTTTAACTCTTCTCTTCAATCCAGATATTCTCCACCTTTTTCTCCTAATTTTTGCTAAGTCAATTCTAATCAAATAAGGAAATAATTTTTTAAAAAACTTCTCCACATTTTGTATGAAATCAGTTATACATTGAAATACCCTAAATCATAGAATACTTGCTAATATTATGTGGAACCACCTTCTTCCAAATGAAGTGTAGTGATTCGACATGATATGGATTGATAAATCTTCAGAACTCCTTTGAAGAAATATTCAGCCATGCTGCTTCTACACGCAGCATGGCTGAATATATCTTCAAAGGAGATATATAATTACTAAAATTTGTCGCTACAGGTTTTGCGTGCGTGTTGACATTTCAGTCTTCCATAAATTTTCAATGGAATTCATATCTGGCCATCCAGATGGCCAAATCCTTCACTGGAATTGTTCAGAGAGTTAATTTAAAAAAGTGCCGAAAATTTTGGCTCGGTGATACTGCGCATTGTCACCCTAGAATATTACATCTTTGTTCAGGTACATGAAATCTATGAATGGCTGCAATGATAAAGCTGGACATCATAATTACCAATCCATGATTTGTTCAATTTAATCTAAGTAATTTAATCCAATGCATGCCGAGTCACTCGGGCATTTCAGGAAATGAGGCAGCAGACTGTGCTGCAAAAGTTGCTTCTTCACTTCTTTCACGAAACCTGCCATACAGTGATGCGAAGAAGTTCTTTCTTTATCATCTGTATTCCACTTGGCAGACAAACTGGAATGAACAGGTTCATAACAAATTACATACCATCAAACCTTTCATTGGATTATGGCCTGTACTCCCTATACGGGGGTTGGATGTTAAATTGACCCGCCTCCGTATAGGACATACACGTTTTACTCATAAACATCTCATTTGTGGAGAGAGAAAACCCACGTGTCCTACATGCAGTACAGATTTTACTGTAAAACACATTCTTATTGAATATCCAGATTTTAAATCACATCGTGAGTTATTTTTCCAGTCATCCTCTTTAACTATGCACAACTTGGTGGGTGAAAAACACTACCCAAAACTTTTTAATTTTTTTAAAGATATTCGCTTTCTTATGTGTATATGATAAATATTTATCTTGGATAAACTTAATCCTTTTTTCAATTGCGCTCTTTTTATTAACTTTGTAATTTTTTACCAGTTGTATCCTATTCTCATATTTTGAGGCATTTTCTTATATTTATAATTTTATTGAACTTGTGTTTTAATTTTTAAATACTACTCTTGTTGCTGGATATGATTTATTTTTAACCATATGTAGGGCGCAGTTTGGCCAAGATTGGCTCTTGTGCCATTAAACCTCATAAACCATAAACCAATGCATGCCATGTGAAAAAAATTCACACCATTATGGAGCCTCTAACAACTTACACGGTGCTTTATTGACAACATGAATCCATGACTTCTTTGCCCTACACTTGAACCCTACCATCAGCTCTCAACAATTGGAATTGAGGTTCATTTGCTGCCATATCCTATCACAGCCAAATTTCGCTGCGCTGTTCTCACGGACACATTATCGTATGTCCTACCTTTATTGTTACGTTATTTGACGAAGTGCTGCTTGTCTGTTAACAATGTCTTCTACGCTTGCGTCGCTAACTCGGTTGGCTATTGCGCTGTCCATGATGGAATATAATGTTTGGAAATTATAGATCCTCGGTACATTCTTGGCCCTTTAGATCAGGAATGTTGAATACTCTAGAAATTTCAGAAATGGACTATTCCATATCTCTGGCTCCAACTTGGATCCCGAGCTCAAAGCCTGAAAATTTTCAGCAAGCTGCCATAATCACGTCAAAAAGCTCTTTACGTGAATCCTTAATATAAATATAAATTCTGCATGTTGCTATCCCATGGCTTTCAGCACTTCCATGTAAAGCTTTATCCCTTCTGCAAGGAAGTTTTCACACCATCAAAGACTTACACTTTTCTAAGCCTTAAGAAACGCATAGAATAGTGTCAGATTATTCTAATCGTCCAACACTTAATAAAATTTTAAAAAACATCAAGTGACCTTTTTTAGGAGGGACGAAAAGGAACTGTAAGCAGGAAAAAGTTATTTTTTAAAACTTCGTTCGAGATTGTTGGTGATCATATTACAGTTCCCTTGAGCTTATGATCATCTAGATTAATTAGGAAAAGATTCTATTTGGATAATTGACGAGATATTTAATTAAAGGACGTTTCTTAGAGAAGAAAACAAATCTTTTCATAGTGTATCAGTTTAATAATTACAAAAATAATGTTTACATTTGTATACTTAAATACTTTATTATAAACTTTATTATTATAAATGATTTATTATAAATCAGTAGCTTCATTCTAGTCGCCATTCAGTTTTATTACTGATTATATTCATTTTACAGAAGTCACGACAATGTTGCAAGAAGTTTAATAGCAGATAAATATGCATGTTAGCTTTCATATAATTATAATTATAAACATATATGGAAAATTAAATTCTCATTTGAATTAGAAGTTGATATGATACTGTTTTATGTATTCGTTGAGTTATACCATTTGATATACCTTTGAATTTTATTAATCACATTATTATTTTACATTTCCAGGTCTATGAGTGCTTTTATGATTACTACAAGACAGTAAGTTTATTAATTACTTAAATAGCTATATAAGCAATAAGAATAATTTTATTTTGAAATTTATTTCTTGAATCTTATTTACGAGTTAAAATATTCAAGATAATGAAATTTATCCAAACTTTATCCATCTGAATCCAGGTTTTTTACAAAGTCTTCTTGTGAAACTCTAACAACACATTTTTGAAAATTGTCAATAGTTTTTGTATTGATGTGATAATAAAAAATATAAATAAAGCACACTTTACCTTATGCAATAAATTATCAAACAAGTGTTAGTTAATACAATAATTGAAAGTATGGATGAGACTATTACTGCTTATTTTTCAAATTGTGGAGTAAAATTTTATAATATCAGCTGCGAAAAACTCAGCTTTGCACAATTATGATGCAAACAGAATTAAAATTCTCAGAGCTTTAGCCTTTTAATGTTCATCTTTTACCAGTAATCATAACACAGCTCACTCTACGATTCTAAATTTAATATAAATGAATTATCATGAGACAATCTTATTGTTCCCTTTTGAATCAATTATGGCGTTAAATGGATCCGTATGTGTAGTTCTTTTTTTTTCTCGTTAATTTATATGACAAAAAAGACTATTCCCTTTATTACAGTACCACAATGTGTTCAATTCTTAACTTTTAAATACAATTTTAAGTCAAGGTCCTATATTTTCATATCCTTTAAGGGCTTGTATTTTCTAGTGTATATGAAAGTTTGCTTATTTTTTATTGCAACCATTCGATAATTAATGTTTAAAATATTGTTTTCTGCTAGGATAAAACATTTTATGTTATTTAAATCAAATAAAATTCAAATTAATTTTGTATCAAACATGATCACTTGTTACCAATTCAGAATGTTTTATTCTCATTATTCTGTCTGTACCAGAACATTTCTTTTTCATAATGCCACATTTTACAAGAAAGATTTCTTTTTCTAGTTGACTGATGAAGATAAAACTTCTGTCCAAAATTTCCAAGTAAGTTCATACTTCAAAACTGATTTTTAATGATACATTAGCAGTACCCGCACGGCGTTGCCCGTGGCATAACATCTAAGAGGAAAAATTAGCTTTAGACTTAAGTCTAGCCTCCGCCCGATCATTGCGTGATCAAAAAGATACTTAGAAATCATCAAAAATAGCTACAAAACAATTTTTTATACTACATTTTCAGAAATATTTAGGGCTAATAAGGGGAGGTCACGGGGTTGAATTGTTATTGTCACGGGGTATGTTTTTAATTTTTTTCATCCAAAATAAATATTTATTATCGAAATATATATTAATAAAATTAAAATTTCAAAAGAAAAGATTATAAATACAGATGCATTTAAAAAATAAAATTATTTAAATTTAATTAATTATTTACAGATAGTTTTAATTAATACGGTACTTATGTAATAATAAATGTTTATTATTTTAATGCTTAAATTGTAATTTAATATTTAAAAAAATAGTAATAAATATAACATAAATGGTTACAATTATTAATTATAAATCCTCACATAGTAGAAAAATAATTTAATATTTCTAAAAAATTATCCTATATACATTTACTTTCGGTTATATACAAGAACCAGAATGGTAATTATAGTAAATACATTGGAAACAAAATATATTTCGACATCATGTACAACTGATAAATGATTATTGTGCACAAGAGCAAGGTTTCTTTAAGAGATCTATGGGTAAACAACTTCATTTGCATTTAAAAATATATATCTTTCAATCAGAAAGTTGGGCAGCGTACCATGCATGCATACCTTATCACCTTACTAAAAATTGGTGATGGCAATTGAGGGTGTACAATTGATTGAATTTTTTCACTATCTTCGCAAGAATTTATTTCTTGATCACGTTCGATTAAATAAGAATTTTGTATACGCTTAATACGTTTTGAACCATCTGCCTACGCATTCAATAAATTAACACCTGCTCTCTACTATTTCTTTTCATTACTGCGGTTGGTAAACTTTGCTTACATATATAACAAATATCAGCTGCTTCTTTCAATTTTTGATATAAATACAGCTTCGTTGAGTTAGAATTGATAATTTATTATTATTAAAATCCATGAATTTGAAAATTAATTGTTTGAAAATGATACAATCAAGTTAAATTATCTTTAACCATTAATGTTACGTTTTTAATTATTTTTCCTTTAAACATTAAATTATAATTTAAGTATTAAAAGAATAAACATTTATCCTTGCACAAAAATTAGTAGCATATTAATTAAAACTATCTGTAAATAGTTAATTAAATTTAAATAATTTTATTTTTTAAAAGAATGCATCTGTAATTATAATTTTTCTTTTAAAATTTTAATTTTATTGTTATGTATTTCTATAATAAATATTTATTTTGGATGAAAAAAATAAAAAAACATATTAATTCAGAGTATTTGTAAAATTTGAATTGAATAAAAGTTATTGAAAATGAAAAAAAAATTCTAGCCAGGTTCTAATCTTGATCTTCCGTATACGAGACGGTTACCTAGACAACCATGCCATCGGGATCATCGGAACGGGAATCAAGTTATCA
Source organism: Argiope aurantia (assembly GCA_026543865.1). NCBI lineage: Eukaryota > Metazoa > Arthropoda > Arachnida > Araneae > Araneidae > Argiope > Argiope aurantia. The sequence continues at coordinate 11,742 of JAPMOR010047083.1, read as the reverse complement.
GTATATAAGCTTTACCAAAAGTTTGAGAACCATTTTTCTCGAAATTGGCTGGCATTGCGTTTTAATATTTTTTATGAATGAACATTCTAATTGTATACTATCATTATACTAAATCTCATCCCGCTCTCAGATTTCATCCCCATGACCTCCCTTTGTAAGCTTTGATATACAGTCATTTGGCGCCTTGCGAGGTAGGCGTTTTCTTTGAGGTTACATGGCCGCCATTTTTTTATGTTACTGTATGCTACTGTATTTTGATCTTTCCTGTTCATTTCCCTTGATTTTTTTTTTCCTGCTGCACATACTTCTGCTTACTTTCATTATTTTCGATTAATTTTTTTCCATGTGTTTCATTTTACTGCATTTATTGACTGTGTCACTATATTTCCGTCAATTTGCAGCAGCGTTCCTCGGAACCTTTAACTTGGAAACGCTATATTGCTGCTGTTCGCGCCACATTCAGCCATTTCGCTAAAATTTGGTTAAAATGACTGTATATCAATGCTGTTCCATATTTAGCCTATTAAAATGGTTTCAATTTTCACTTGTAAACAACACGTGCCTTTTGATTCGTCTTTCCATTTTAAAGCTGGGCAAAGCTTTGATATTCAGTCCTTTTGCGCCTTGCGAGGTTGGCAATTTTTCGGTGTCACTTTAGCTACCTTTACCTTATTGCTACTGTTCTCGTCACATTCGGCCATTTCGCTAAAATTTTACAATAAATTATTTTTTTGGCGAAAATGACTGTATATCAAAGCTGTTCCTAAAGCCGAACAATATGGACTGACTATAGACATTGTTCCTGTTGAAACCGAGGCATCATTTTTGTAATCATCATCGAGCACATGAATCGAAATTCAGAGCGGTGTACTCCTTTTCGGACCACATATCAGGAACGTTTGTTCTTTCACTTCTCCTGTGTCCCAAATTTAAATGTCTTTCTCTGTCAGCAGACAGGAGAGATTCATTCTGTCTCTGTAATTCAATTGCAGTGCGATTTAAAGAGAGACGGTTACTTCGCTCTGCAGAAGATTCTCCTTTGAAGAAAGTGAGGACATTCTTTCGATGATATTCGGTAACCTAACGTTTCTTTCCTCTACATTGTCATTATCGCACAACAAACGATGCGTTTTAGCATGCAATGTGCTCCCTCAAAATTGAATTTCCTTCTTTTGGGTATAACGAGATTTGAATCGCTGTTTAATATCAGAAGTAAACAAAGAAATGTATCGCATATGAATACCACAGCTCTTACTATTTGCACATGCTAAGTATGAGATTTCCGCTCACGTGTGGCTAAGTGCAAAGCACAGATACTGCTGCTTTACGCATGCGCGAATCGTTGTAGGAAAATGATTAAAATTGCAATTATAAAACTCCTTTTTTTATTTTGATATGACTTCAATATACTAAAACCTTCCCCAATAAATGTCCTAGAAAATGGTACAAATATCTCAAAATTAGTTAAGTATTTCTCGAATTTTTAGGGTTTTAACATACAGACGCTTTCAGGAGACTTCATTTTATACTATGTATAGATGAATGCTATTAAGAATATTTTGAAGAAATGGGGTTCTAGCTTTAACTTTACCATGGTATTAGTATTCAAATTAAAAGTAGAAATTTATAGACTAGTCAATCAAAACATTATATGTAGAAGTCAAATGTAGAAGCTTTGTCTAGATTTGAACAAGACGCAATTATATAATTGGTGAGAGGGAATAAGTATCATTTAATGAGTGATCAATTCACAATTCGAAATTGTACGAAAATTACAGTAGTTAGAGTGGCGGATTGTCATATTAGAAATTAACAATATTACAAAAAATATTCATCAAACAATTGCAATTTTAAACAAAGAGCTATTAACCCATAAGTGGACAAAAAAAATTTAATTTCAAAGACTATTAGTTGTATTTTAAGCATTTGTTGTCAAAATTGGTGCATTTCAAATATATTATATAATTAAAACATGATAGAAATTACTTGTAATTTCACCAGTTGCAAATTTTTTGAATGCTAAAATGATAATTCAGTGGATAAAAATATAGAGTCCTAATCTTCCCACACACATATATACGCTTATACTTTCGCCCAGTCAGTTCGATAAAGCTAGTACAGAAATGAATATCAATTAAATATAATAAATTATATGTATAGTTCATTATTTTTATATATAATAATTAATAATATTTTTTTCTCCTTATAAAAATTTCTATATGTGTAAACTTTTAGAAAATTATCTACGAACCCTTTTTTATTCGAAAAATGGCTTCTTATGAAAGCAAACGAGTATTCAATAAATAAGATGTGTTTCTATCAAAGCAACTAGAAGCGAAACCGAACCATTAACAGCCAATGAGAGAAAGTAAAGGGGGGGATATAATTTGGAGTGAAAGTGAACTTTGGATGGTAGTGGAAAAAAGGAAAAATAGTTTGCCACTCTCCGAATCGGGTCTGTTTTGATTGCAACTTTAATGTCTTTAAATTCATAAGGAGAAAACTTGCTTTTGGTGTTCTGATAAATCACTCAACTGTGTGTGTAATAATCGACTTGGATGTTTTCATGAGCTGCCCTCCAACCAAGACTTCATACTTTTTCTTTTCTTTCTTTTTTTTTTTTCCCTAATTTGTTCAACTTTTATCAGAATGAAAAAGACTTACTTTTCTCTCTCAGTGCAAAAAAGTAAGCCAAAGTACATCAAACTCTCAAAGTGGAAAAGTAATCAAATTATATAAAAAATGAAAATACAATTCTTAAAAATAATTTCATGAGGTGCTGCAGTTCTACAGACCTAATGAATGAATCGGCTATGTTTAAATTCCTCAAGTAAAATAGGAACAACAGTGATTAAATGCGCAGCAAACATTTTATAATCTTACAATGCATTTTAAAATTTCTGTTTTGTATAAATAGCTGTCATATTAATTGTTTTTCTGTGTTGTAATGTTGCTTTTGTAAAAATGTTGTTTTTCTTATTTTTCAGGAATGTGCTAACGATGTAAAGGCAAAATACTGCAAATAATAGGAAAAGGCTGGTGTAAGAATTGATTCTTACCTAATTTAGCCAAACAAAAGATTTAACATATTGGTAAACTCATAAAATGATGTAAAGTATTATTAATAATAATAAATGCATCACACAGTATCTAAACTTCTCATTTAATAATATATACATCATGTTAGAGTGAAACAACTTGCTTTTACTTGAACGCATCAATTTACATTTTCTACAATAAGAAATTTCTTTTTTTCCTTTTCAAAAATTACATAATAAAACTACTTGATTATAAAACATTCAAATTGTCTCGTTTTTATAGGAATATGACAATAAAAAATTAATGTCGGTATGTTGAAAAAAAAGATAAACTTGTATACTTTACAGGTATAAAAATATCATCCTCTTCTGCAATTTACACTTCTAATCTCGAAAGGGGATGGAGCTATAAGAATGAAATATGAAAAAGAAACTAATGAACAATTAATAAGAACTTCCTAATGAAGTGTCACGTGCTCAGGTTAAAAGGCAGTCCAAAGATGTTCGAAAACATTTTTAATCACAAATTTCTAATCAATATGGAAAAACTTTGAATGCTGAAGTTGTTCGACATGAAGAAGCCATAATTTTAATCATCTTACTGTCTTCAGTATTTTGATTCTAGGGATATGACTTAATAATGACTTCTAGGGATATGACTTAATAATGCGTAGAAATTTTGTCGAAATCGAATCACGACCCCCATAATAATAAGTAGTAATTCTATAAGGAATCTAATTTCCTGTTACTTCTTATTGTGTGTGTATACAAGTACTAAAAAATGGGAAGTTAAAACAACATATTTCAAATGAATTATACGCAATTGAAGGCATTAAACAAATATAAAAAGAAAAATTAATTTTTCTTTCTACATTTTTGAAAATTTATAAATTCTAAAAATTGGTTTTTCTTTCTTTTCTTTTAAACCGAGGCAAAGTAGAAGAAGATGCGATCTAAAATTCATTACCGAAATATGGTATCAACTAATGTATCTGTTGTAATGAAAGTAGTCAAATTTCAAAGAAATTCATTGAACTACTTTCTATTAATATTCATTTAAGATTTCATGTATTAAAAGTTAATATATTGAAATGAAAAAAAAGAAAGAGAAATTCTAACTTTGACTCGATTTAAAGACTTTTCCACTGCAACATTGTATGCATGGCAGGAAGGAGGGAATATTTATCAAATTACATGAATATAAGCAATATTTTTTCACTCATTTATTTCAATATTTGTAAGGATTCAATCAAATCGCAAGTAGACAAATTAAAATGTATCTGAAATTAATCGAATTCAATATGCCAAAACGATGTAAATAGAAACAAATTTTCCGGAAACAGAGCTGCATTGTAATATTAAAAAACAAGCGGAGGTTTCATGAAAGTCTCGCTATTTATAACTTTGCAATGATCCAATTTAAAGAGAAAGTAATGGTTTGATAGTTTACTTGAATATTTAAACGCCAGTACTAATATAGGAAGCTTATGAAAACTTCAAATATTTAGTTTAAAAACTTTTTAAACCTGCTTAGCATAAAGGAAAGGTTTGATTAATTTTGAGATGAAAGTAAAAGACTTCAAACAAAAGATTGCTACTCTATTTGTTAATTAAAAAATATTCTTCTTTTTTTCTTTTTTTTTTTAATATATTCCTGACTGAGAGTTATTTTCCACTGATAAATATTATATTTAATCAATATACTCTATTTATATTCATTTTACATTATCTCTTGCAAAATAATTAATAGTATTATAGTGCAACAAACAATTTCAGTTTTAAGATTATTCTTCCCATTAGCTTTATTTTGACTATTAGAAATTTTTTACTGATGCTTTTAGAATTACTCTGATAAAAGAATATTTAAAATAACAATGCAATTAAAAAATAATTTAATTATTTCAAAATTAAAGGAAATAGCGAAAACATTCTATTATATTTTGATGCAAATAATTGATTTAAAAGATGTTGATTTTGGTTTACAAACTTATCACACACACATTTTTAAATAAACACAATAAAAAAAATTAAAGTGAAAAACTATGAAATGAGCTGCCAAATAAGATTATATAACTAATTATCTCCTTTCCCCAAATTTATAAGTGCCATTTAAAAGTAAAAGTTAGAAACATAAAACAAGAGACCATGTTCAACCGCGGCCATCGTACATACGAAAATTACGATTCTTCTGCTAATGTTTCACTTTGCCCAATCAGTTAGGAGACGGGAGAAGGACGGAGTGACAGGTTATATCTCATGGCAGTATACATTACGTGGACCCTCTTGAACATGGAAACATTTTTTTATGTTCAAATAACCTTTACAAACTGAATGAATACTCCTATGCAAAAATTAAGTGCGACTTTTCGAGGTGATATAGAATTTTTGGCGACTTGCGCAACAGTAATCTCTGAAAAGAGGGAAATCTTGAGCGTGTCTTCCCCTATCGATAGTGAAATCAATCAGCCTGGATTAAAATCGGATCATTTGAATATGGAATCAGTAAATAGCTGGTAATAATAACTAAAATGAATCTGGCATTATTACCTTCTTTTTGTTTGGTACTTTTATATGTTGAACTCGTGGTTTCCAATGTTGGCAAAATGTGTGTGATGTAATAAATAATTAAAAGGCAAAAGTATTGTTTATTTGGAATACACAACAATAGAAATATACATTTGATAAAGATTGAATTAATTCATTTAAAGAAATCAATTATTTTTGCCAAGCTTTGCCAATACATCTTAAAGAAAAAAGTATTTATAATAACTTATCCGTTGATGACTTTCATTTATTACGTTACTTTCATTTGTAATTTATTGGCGCAAGAGCCATCCTTTGATCAGAGTGCTCCAGTTTACAACGTTACCTTCTTGTTTTAAATCTTCAGATCTTCCTAGTATTTCATAATAAATTCCAAAATGATTCAAGTATCCCAACATATTCGAAATATTGATAATAAATATATATAGTGTAGAAGCATCGCGAAACTGTTTTTTTTAATTATATAGGAATAATAACTATTTACCGGTATTTAAAGAATGCATTTTAAATTTAAATAACTTCTATACAAATAATATGCTAAAGACCTGAAAATTCACTAGACAGAGTATCTCAAAAAATTTAAACGTGGTTTAATTCTTTTCCCATTAGATATAAGTGCGCAATATAAATTGTAAAATAGTTCAAAATAAGGTATAAAATAAGACCACTTTAATAATAATAAAAAATCTCATTAAATTTCCATAAGCTACTCTTTTTAAATTTTTATAAGCCCTCTAGATATAATTCGTCAATAAGAATTTTTTTTTTCCATCCAAGATCATTAGGAAAAACCGTATAACTGTATCTTTAAAACCAAATCAATTATTATACAGAAAAAAAATGACTCCTGTCATTTTTCAGATCACTTAAAACGCTGCTTCTTCCGGAAAAATAGGCCCATATACAAATTGATTGTACCAATTTTTAAATTAAAAGTGCGATAACATGTGTAAAAAAATCCCAAATCCCCTTAAATATAGCTTTAATGATTTATTTCACTTACTTTTAGAATGTTAGTGGAGGGTTAGCAGAAAAATATGCAATAATGTCAGTTTCTTCTTCTTCAGTATGCTATCGATTTATCGCAGAGCCAGGTATCAGATGAAATGTATCGATAGTTCTCAATCGTCTCATCGTTCGATGGACACAAGTGAGTGAAATTTCAGTCAAATATCACCATCCAAATTCCTTAGAAGTTCTGCATTACTTTTACTGCACATAGAATAAATCATTGATAATTCAAACAGTTTGTCATTTGTTAAAAAAATACCATAATACACAAACAGTTTTGCTATATTCTTTGCTATATTTGCTATATTCGACGATATAAAACTAAATATTGCTGAAAATGATTTCCAATCTTTATCTACATGTAAAAGAAAAGTTTGGTTTAGTAGTTCTGAAAAGAAATAATTTTAAGAATAAATAATTAAATCGAAAAAGAAATCGTCTGCATTTCACTATGCAGTTGGAAAAAAAATATTTTAACATAAATATTTGAAATGGCGAAATTACAATTTAATGAAACAAAATAAATCGTCTGCAAGTTAACTTCTTGGAATATAGTTTTGAAAAATTATCATAAATTTGATAATAAATTACTTACATTCACTTATTTTATACTAGCCGCCTTTGGCGACCAGCCGGTTCGCCAGTGTTACCGCTGGCTACAATTTTCAATTAAATATTTTAAGTAACTGGTCTTTTAATAGATTCTCAAACAAAACAATTTTAATCTTCAAATTTTGATAGTCATACCAAACTTATACTGTTGTTTAGATCGTTTCGTTCAATTTACTCTATATATTTTGCTAATTTGTTATCATTTCCGTTAAAACGTCAACTTTAATTTAAAGTGGAAATGATGAAATTGCAATTAATATAAAGATATTTTTTAATAAAACCAAGCGTTTTATTTTATTTATCATCTTTATTGCTATTTATTTATTACTATTATTATTGAATATGAGTATTGCAAACAGAATATCTCGGTATTTAAGTCTTATGTGAACTACGAAATATTTTTGATCATTTATGTAATATTTCAACGAATAATTCAACAAAAATTTCTCAGATTTAGCATAAAATTCAGTTTTTAGTTTTGCTTTCAAAAGGATTGAAATGAAATCAATAATAATATTTTGTTCCATCCTATAAATATATTTCAAAAATTATGAAATCTAAATTTAATGCAGTAAGGTATCATATTCTGAGAAATATTCTGGACACACCAAATTTTAAATAAATGAATGAATGTTTCTATTTTCCACGATCAACTAAGACTTATTTATGAAGTTTTGAATGTTAAACATTTAGAAAAACTCAACATTTTCATAATCTTAGGTCAATTAATCTTGAGAAACCTGCGTGCTGATTGGCGTATTTTCTTTGAAACGATAGATAGAAAATCTAAAATTATCCTTTTTTTTATTGAATAGTGATATTCAAATTTTCATAAATCAGTCAGTGTAAGTGATTGATTTAGTTGATTGGAAATTAACTCTTTTTATTTAAAATATTAGTGTTTCAAGAACATTTTGTTATTCGTGATTTCCACAGCAGAAGCTTTATGTAAAATCAAAAATTTGTTATTTATTAGAGCATTTATTGAATTAAGTTACATAAAATATAATCATTTTCTATTTAAACCATTTTAGTATATCTGTTGTGTTCGTGCGTCAACAAAAATAGAATGCAGACAAACTTATTATGAAACTAAATCTTATTACATTGTAGATAATATTATCAAATTTACATCAACTTATTTTCATTCAAAATTCTAGCATCGATTTTAAACAACAAATTAAAAGTTCCAAAAATATCATTGTTGCCAATCTGAATTTCACAACTATTTACAAAATAAAATTTATAATTATTAAAATAATCGGTTGCTACTTTTAAATAAAATATTTACGATTTATGTCGCAATAGATCTTTGTCTTACTAAAGGTTTACAAATTAGCTGTGTGGCCCTGATTTGAATGGATATCCTGTTCATATTAAACAAAACTTGCCTTAAAATAAAACATTTATTGGATTAGTAATATAGAGAGTGTAAAAGATCATAAAATAATTTTTCTTGAATTTATTTTTTAGAAAAAATAATATTTCATATTTGTTTCATTTCCTACAGACACGTGACGAAAATTATATGTTTGCAAATTTTATTTCCAAAATGATTTAATTTATTTTTAATCGGTGCTTTAATGAATGTGATGGCAACACTTTGAAAAAGGCTATTTTTTTCCCATGAATGCGAAACGTTTATTTTTATTTTGTACGAAAGAAATTGTTGAAAAATAGAGTTTAAATATTTATTTAAAAATTCATTAAAAACAGAAATTTAATTTTAAGGTTAAAACATTGGTAGTATTTAAAAGATAAATTTTTGATCTTTAACTTGATGTAAAAATCTTTTTTGGGCGGTAATATTTTCGGAAGTTATAGCAGAAGCACGCCAAAATTTCGCTTAATTTTTAAATAAAAATTCTAATTAAAAATTCGAAAAAATAACCCCCAGGTGCACATTCCCGGCCTCCAAGGTATACACGTGCCAAATTTGGTAGCTGTACGTTGAATGGTCTGGCCTGTAGAGCGCCAACACACACACACACACACACACATTGAGCTTTATTATAAGTATAGATTTTAATTTTTACAAATAAAAACGGCAGTCGAACTATTAAAAAAAACACCTCAAGAGTATATGTCATTGTGTCGCGAATCTGCCCTTAACAGCCAAAAAGTGTTTTAATCTAAATATTATCATGCATTTTATTCTTTTATATTATGACACAAATTTTAATTCAATTTTATTATATGGCTCCTATGCGGAGCGTTCAATTTTCAATTAAGTATAAATCACTCAGTTTTAAAGATACGCATATGTGGTTTTTTGTAATGATGTTTGTGCATAAAAAATTAAAGATTTCTGACTAAATTTGTCTAAAGGGCTGGCACAAAAATTTAAAATAGCTTTTAAAGTATAAAACTGTAAAAATTTTATTATCATTGTTTTATTTTGTACCTTATTTTGAACTGCTTTGAAATTTACACTGCTCACTTATACCTAATATGCAAAGAATCAAACTGCATTTCAGCTATTTTGGAACACCCCGTATATATTTAGTTTTAAATTCATACTTAAAATTATATTATTATTTATTAAAATAGACACTGTATATTCAATTAGTTTGTCATAAAAAGGAAATTAAAGAAGCAGTAAACAGAATAAATATTGCTAATTTTTGCAAAGGAATGAATTAACCATTGCCACATAATTCAAACTCAAAATACCTACCTGGCAATTTATTGAAAACGTATTTCCTTGCAAAATAATTCTACATTATTTCTTTAAGAGGTGTTAACTCTTGCCTTCCAGGATCACATTACAATATTTACTTAAATAATAATTTAGTTGAATTAAAAATAAAATACTGTTCTGAAATTTATGCTTAATCTTATCAATTACTCCGTATGCTCTATGGGACGAAGTAAATATTGATGCATAAATAATATAAATGCGATTATAAATTACCATCGCATTTCCAGAAAAAAATTTCAAGAATTAATCGAAATCTAGTACTTTCCAAGAACGATTTATCTCCTTAAACATTCTATATTTTGGATCCGCAGTAGCAAAAAAAAATCTAAATTTTGCTAGTATTATCAGTGAATTTGTTATAAAACGTGAAAGAAAATGAATAAAAATCATATATATTAACCTTATTCTTTTAATTCCTCTGCCAAAGTGTATTTTATAACTAGCTGGCGCGTTGTTGCCGCAGAAGAAATAATTTTGGAAATATCGTTTAAAATTTGAAATGGCTGCATTGTTTAATTAGAAATGATATAAAGAATGATGTTTATTTTTTATCAACAATGAATATATTAATTAAAATTGAATGATATATAAATAAGAAGTATAAATAATATTTATTCCTTTTATTTTACTTTATTATTCACGTCTTTTAGGGTAGACAGTATTTTTGGTTTTTCCGTCTTCAGCAAACACAGATGCATTTCTTGGTTGTCTGACTCGTGAGTATCCATCATGCAACTGGTCAAATAAAAAACATGGATTTTCTAGGTTCATTCCACACACTTGAAGTGGTTGACCCTGTGCCTTGTTGATGATCGCCGAGAATGCAAATCAAACGGGGAACTGCAGTCGTTTTAAATCAAAAGGCTTGTCGGTGGGAATAATGGGAGTGCTTGGAATGAGCACCACTCCATTGGACTTTCCGTTAATAATAGTTGCCTCGATTTTTGCCGCATGTTGATCTTCTGATTCTGATACGCGTGATCGGGTAGCACTTAAACGTTATCTTTCGATTCTTGTCGCATATTTATCTTGAGATTCTGAAGCATGTGAAATTGCAATTTGTAATAATTTATTTTTAAATTTGTAAACGATTTGTTTATGTTTCAAAATAAAAGCTAATAATTGCACTATGCTTATAATCTTTACGCAAGTGCAAGCAATAAATTTGCAAAGTTTTGAAAGATGAATGTTACGGCAACGCATTTAATATGATAAAAAAAAAACTTCTTTATATATTAGAAAAGGGAATTATTTTCATTAGTGGATTCAATTGTGTGATTGTTTCTACGACTGAAAAGTTGATATCCTATATAAATCTTAATTACTTATTACTTTCATGCATTTTTAAGCCTTTACTGCACTAATTAGTGCAATGTAATACAGAGTAAGCGGCAATAAAATGTTACTCTTTGTTGTATGAAATTTGCTTTAAGGCCCCACAAATCACTGTTGCATCAGACCTAGCTCTGGACAAAGGTTCTTTCATGCGAGCGAGATTTGATGCTAATTTTTTACACTGCTTTTATTGTTTGATAGAGAACTATTTATCCAATTCTTATCGTTATGATAACTGAAAAATTCTAGGTTTTTAACTACACGTGCCACTTTGAAAACAAGTGTACGATATGAAAAGGTAAAAAAGAATTTAGATTGTATTCGTGAAACATTTCTTATCCAGAAGATTACGGTTATGTTGGTTCTCTTATGTCAAGAAACATAAGAACAGAAGAATGCAAATCCAGTCGATAAGAAGTATTTATTTAGAGGATGAATATTGTTAGAAAAATTTCCATAACCAGTATTAGAGTACATCTACATTAAAAAAGACAGATGTGA
>JAPMOR010047060.1:0-17100 GCA_026543865.1 Argiope aurantia | reverse complement strand
ACAGCATTTTTCGAAAATGGACAACATGCTTTCGAGAATTCTTACTACAAACTACCAATCACAAGTAGGAGAGAGTAAATAATTGGCACATTCTTCCAACATCTGTAAAGTTTGGAAATCATGAAACAAAAACAGATATCAGAAAGTTTAAAAAAACCCGATTATTTATCAATCTTAGCACTTAGATTTCAGTGTTTGCACTATTTAAGTTAAATATGCTGCTGTAGGCTAGTTAGAAAACAGTCCATACTTTGCTCCTCTTTACAGTATATCCTATTTAAGCATTAAGAAATAATTAATGCATGTAATACATTAACCGTTTAATATTTATGAATAATGCATGAAATGTACAAATAACGTATCTTTGGCGATTCATTAGTACTATAAAAATTATTATATATAAAATAATTTTATAAATAAAAATTTCCTTCACTCTTGATGCATTTTTGTAACTAATTTCCATTTCTGAAAAAATTTAGGTAAAAGGTTGGCTAGCAGTATTGGCTTAAATTCACAAACTGATTAAATTATATTACATTTCTCTAGTTAATGTAATTTAAACAAATATTTGTAAATTTATATATAAATTCATACGACTATTATCAGCTTCGAATAAAAATTTGCCACTGACTTTTTACCGTAAGAACTAATTTTCTTTGAACTAAGAATCTGATAGAAATCAGTTATTGAGTATAGAATAAACATCTAGTTGATCGCCATGTAGAAACCGCTTAATGCTCTGCCATGTAAGTAATTAATTACTATATTAAAAGTAGCAATGATACTTAGAAATAATTAGATTTCTGTAATAGTGCTGTTTGAAAATGAAGAACAAAAATTACATATAAATAAATATATATAATAAATATATACAATCTAAATAAGGACAAAGGAAATTGTAGTGGAAATCACAAATAGTGCAATGAATGGATAGTGGAAAATATTTGCCATCTGATTTAAATCTTCTCGAAATTACTTCTTACTTTGAACGAAATTATTCATTTACAAAAGAAAACTCTGATTTAATTGGTTTTTATTTTGTTTACTTTTTTTATAGTTTAGTTTCTTCCTGGACTGATTTAAGATATTTTCTATATAACTATAGTTTATATGTATTGGATATAATATAAGAAACATTTCAACATGAAATAAAAATGTAATATTATGCAGCTCCAAAATTGAATTAAGGAATGTTTCTTTTATTTTATTTACGATTAAAGAAAACCATCACATATTCATAAAAATACCATTCTGTGTGGTCTATGTTTTTTTTTTTTTTTTTTTTTTTTTTTTGTAGAAATAGGAATAGTTGAAATTTTCTAATCATCCAAAGTTTATCAACAAAATTGATTTGTAATATTAAGAATAAATCTACGGTGTCTCCATCTATATTAAATCAGAATAACTATTTAAGGTAGCATTGAAACTTTTAGTGCTACCACCTATTATTCATTAATAGAACTATTTATAGACATTTTTTTTTCTTTTATTACAATTATCATTTATCTTTTATGGATGTTAAAAAAATTAATACGAAAAGTTTTTTATAGAATTATTTTAAATCATAATTTGTGAACAGTTGTGGAATTGAAGGATCCGTTTTAAAAACAGTAGATATTCAAACATTGTATTATTATTATACCTACACTAAAATATAAAATTGCTGTTTCTTCCTAACATTTAATAACAATAGTTTTTCTTTCAGAAAGGGGTGCTGCATGTCGTTTCTTAGATTTTAATAAACTGAAAGTCTGTCATTGTGATTTTTTTTAACTCTATAGAAGACTTCTTTCTTTTTGTGCTATTACACTATCTGTAATGTAATGCTGTGTATTGTGTGTCATGTTATTGTAAATATTCAAAATACTTGTGCTATTTATGATTAAATATATTGTTGGATTGCAATGTGATGTTTAATTTGTTGTTGGTACAATAAAATACTTATTGTACTTAATTAGTTTGTTTGTTTTTCATTGAAAATATGGATATTTAAAAAAATATTTGAAAATGTAATGTATTGAAAAAAATTATATTTTATTTATTTTTCATTTTTTACTTAAATCTACAAATAATAATTTAATATTTCCCGAATACAACAGCTTTTCTAAATCTTAATTTATGTCTATAAATTGAACATAATGAATTTCATGTGAGACATTTAATCGAATGAGAAAATTCCAGAGACAGTTAAATTATCTTAATTTACTAATATAGCAGAATACAGTTAATAATAGTGAATTCGAGATTCAATTTATGTTTGTATTTAATGAAAAGGTAAATTTTCAGAAATTTAATCATGCTAAAAATATCCTGAGAAATCTCGACCATTTTTTAAACCAAATGTTGAAAAATTTCTTTCAAATTTTTTAAAAGAATGTCAATGTTATAATTGTGTTGTTAAATCCATTTAGTTGAAGTTAAAATTAAATGTGATTCATGGATATACTTAAGTAATTATATTAACATAGTGTTCCGTATGCCTATATAAAATGTTTCAAAGAACAATTGTAAATAATTTGATAGTTAATTATTTTAACCCATTTAATAACTGAATTTTTGCTTAAAAAATATTTTGTATATTGGTAGCAGATAGTATCTATTAAATTTTTAAATATATAACTCAAAATATTTTCTATGTAATTAAAAAAAATTAATGCCCCTGACAATAAATATATTAAAAATGCTAAAATTCTATAAAATTTATAAAATACATATCATTTTAAAAATAATTACCAAAAGAATTGTTCGTAGCAATAAATATCTAAACTGAAATAATAATTCATAATTTTAAAAACTTACTTTATCACATTGCGAATAACGTTATTCTTGAAGAACATTTAAAAAAAAAAGATTTCAAAGCACATTTCATATTTATGGACTGCCATCTGTTGATAACAAATTAAAACAAAAGCATAGGAATAAATTAGTTTAATTTTACAGTTGAGAAGTTTACTTATGTAAAATTGAGACACATTTTTCGAACCGCCCCAAAGAAGAGGTGTTAAAATGCTATACTCGCTTCCATCTCAACACCTCAACACATTACAACTTGTGTTTGTGTGTGTGCGTGTGCGTGCTTGCGTATGTGTATTTTTGCCTTCAAAAAACACAAATAAAACTCCTTGAACAAACACAGGTTTCCCAAGTTGCTGAGATCCAACATCATTGAATGATTATCCTTAATACTGGATGATAATTACAAATTTCAATCACTAAAACAGTACTGAAGAGACATTGGCTTATAATACCTTTCACATTTAACCTATTTCCATTAAATACGTCAATTTTTTTTTGTAAAAATTTTTAATTAACGAATAGCAATAATTTTTATCAGCAGATTTACTGCCATTAATAATTAACTATATAAAAACATTGCTTAATAGTGCTTGATTCACTTGAGCGGATATATGTGTATTGACTTGATATAAATGTCACTTATCCATTTTTTTCTCTCTGTTGAGTAAAAAATCAAGTTACATAGATATAGCAAAGAAATTTTTACGTGTCTTGAATTTTCACCAATGTATTAAGAGCAAATTTCTTATCCTATTTCATTGGTAAGAATCTAAAAATGACATAAACATCACCAGGCTTCTTGAAGCTATTTTCAGTACTCTTTTGCTAAAGACATAAACCATGGTTTGCGTGGAGATTCTAAACGATTCATCTTTTAATTATCTTTAAGAAAGTCAAGTGAAGGATTTAACTTAAATAAATGTAGAAGAGGTGAATTATGATTCTTCATTATGAATTAAAATCTCTATGTGAAAAACTTAAGCCTATTTAGCCTCATTAGTTCAAGGAAGCATGAAATGTTTTAAAAATACTACTTCTAACTGACTGAACTGTCACTGTTTCATAAAAATATGCATCTGTGGCTGGCTAGATAAGGTTGTAAATTTATATTGTCTTTTTGATCTCTTTCTTTGTGGTTCTTATCAATTAATATATTCTGGTTTGTTCCTCATGTTTCCTTTAGTTAAATCCACATGTCTTTCACTGACACAGGTCTATCAACAGCAGTAGCCATATACTGAATACAATTTCTAAATAGCTTATCCTACTCAACGAATTCTATGCCGCCCCAATTTTACATTCTCAGATACATAGAAGCATACTTAAGCTAATATACAGTTTAATTAATTTAGCATCATTTTTCGACGCTACAATAGGGATATTAAAAGTTGGATTATTTATGAACTTTCCAAGATGAAGAGAGCGAAACTTCTGCCGACATT
The DNA here is from genome assembly GCA_026543865.1 of Argiope aurantia. Classification (NCBI taxonomy): domain Eukaryota; kingdom Metazoa; phylum Arthropoda; class Arachnida; order Araneae; family Araneidae; genus Argiope; species Argiope aurantia. The sequence continues at coordinate 12,862 of JAPMOR010047060.1, read as the reverse complement.
CTCTTACCACAGCAACACTTCCATCTAAGAGGAATCAAACATCACTGTAGTACTTCCTCAAGGTCAAAAATGATACCATAACCATTCCTTCATAGTTACGAATAATTAAGCATAGGTTGGCCGTAAAGTCATATCGCTGACTCTCCGATTCGCCCGAAGGCACACGAATAATAAATACTGAATGACCCGACCGCCACAACAGCAATACTGGCGAGAACTGTGATTGGGTTCTAAGGGCCACTACCGGGCAAGATGCAACTCTTCCCAAAGGAAGTGCTTCCCGTCATCGATGGGAGAAGCCAGACCCCCACCTTTTCGTCTACCCTCCAGGATGGCGAGATCCAACCACCATGCCGGAAGTATCTCATTCTCATTTCGAGATGCCCCCGGGGGAATAGGTTGGTCGTAAAACAATTTTTCCTTCTAGGAACTATAGGTAACAAAAAGTACCGATTGAATTAAAGATGGAATGTTAATGAGGTTAATTAATTAATTCAACAAAAAACATTTTCTTACAAAAATTACCGATGGGAGAAATTCCGACATTGTAGGAACAAAAAGTATCAAAATGAATGCACGACAAATGTATTATGAAAATTTCAGTAGCTTTCATTTGATAAAAATGCACATATAGAATTAAATGACATACAGAAGAAATTCATGGAAAATGATCTTATACCAATTATCATTATCATGTTTCCGCATGAAATATTTTCCATATACTGACTTTCATGTACAAGATACTGATATTTTCTTTTATTTTGAAGAATTCATCGCCACAATCCCTCTGCAATCTTTCATTTTGTTTCCTACTTTTAGTAGCAAACAGAAAAATTTATTTTATGACCATCTTCTTCATCCAGCAGGAATTGTATGTAAAAATATGCAACCATCCTTGCACTGTCAGTATATGAGATGACTGACGGATGCTGCAACTGTAAAATGTCAAAATTTTCTAATTGAATATTTTTTTAATTTAATTAATTTTACACAGGGTTAGTTTTTATTTAATTAACTAGCCGCCTTTGGCGACCAGCCGGTTCGCCAGTATTACCGCTCAGTACAATATTCAATTAAATATTTTAAGTAACTGGTCTCTCAATAGATTCTCAAACAAAACATTTTAATCTTCAAATTTTATAGTCATACCAAACTTATACTGTTGTTTATATCGTTTCTTTCAATTTACAATATATATTTTGCTAATTTGTTGTCATTTCCGGTAAACCTTCAACTTTAATTTAAAGTGAAAATGATGAAATTGCAATTAATATAAAGATATTTTTAAATAAAAACCAAGCGTTTTATTTTAATTATCATCTTTATTGTTATTTATTTATTATTATTATTATTGAATATGAGTATTGCCAACAGAATCGCTCGGTATTTAAGTCTTATGTGAACAACAAAATATTTTTCAAAATTTATGTAGTATCTAAAACAATAATTCAACAAAAATTTCTCAGATTCAGCATAAAATTCAGTTTTTAGTTTTGCTTTCAAAAGGATTGAAATGAAATCAATAATAATATTTTTTTTTCCGGCCCATAAATATATTTCAAAAATTATGAAGTCTAAATTTAATGCAGTAAGGTATCATATTCTGAGAAATATTCTGGACACACCAAATTTTAAATAAATGAATGAATGTTTCTGTTTTCCACGATCAACTAAGACTTATTTATGAAGTTTTGAATGTTAAAAATTTAGAAAAACTCAACATTTTCATAATCTTAGTCCAATTAAGTCCTTGAGAAACCTGCGCGCTGATTGGCGTATTTTCTTTGAAACAATCGATGGAAAATCTAAAATTATCCTTTTTTATTGAATAGTGATATTCAAATTTTCATAAATCAGTCAGTTTAAGTGATTGATTTAGTTGATTGGAAATTAACTCTTTTTATTTAAAATATTAGTGTTTCAAGAACATTTTGTTATTCGTAATTTCCACAGCAGAAGCTTAATGTAAAATCAAAAATTCGTTATTTATTAGAGCATTTATTAAATCAAGTTACATAAATTATAATCATTTTCCATTTAGACCATTTTAGCAGATCTGTGTTTAACTAAAGGTTTACAAATTAGCTGTGTATCCCTGATTTGAATGGATATCCTGTTCATATTAAACAAAACTTGCCTTAAAATATAACTGATTTATTGGATTAATAATATAGAGACTGTAAAAGATCAAAAAATAATTTTTCTTGAATTTATTTTTTAGAAAAAATAATATTTCATATACGTTTCCTTTCCTACAGACACGTGCCGAAAATTATATTTTTGCAGATTTTATTTCCAAAAAGATTTAATTTATTTTTAGTTGGAGCTTTAATCAATGTGATGGCAACACTTTGAAAAAAGGTACATGAATGCGAAACGTGCTGAATTTTAATTTTTATTTTTTACGAAAAAAATTATTGAAAAACATAGTTAAAATATTTATTTAAAAATTCATTAAAAATAGAAATTTAATTTTAAGATTAAAACATTAGTATCATTTAAAAGATAAATTTTTGATCTTTAACTTGATGTAAAAATCTTTTTTGTGCGGTAATATTTTCGGAAGTTATAGGAGAAACACGTCAAAATTTCATTTAATTTTTAAATAAATAAAATTATAGCTAAAAATTTGAAAAAATAACCCCCAGGTGCACATTCCCGGTCTCCAATTTATACACGTGTCAAATTTGGTAGCTGTAGGTTGAATGGTCTGGCCTGTAGAGCGCCAACACACACACACACACATTGAGCTTTATTATAAGTATAGATAAAAATATAACTCATTTTTCCTATTTTGCTCTCACCAACCTGACATATTATCTCCATTTCTACTATATGTTAAAAAATGACTCAAATTAGTAGATTTTTTTTTTAAATGTATACTTTAAAAGATGCATGTTCATCTTCATAGACGTATTTATTACATCACTGTTACAAAGTGGGAAAGGCATTTCATTGATGGTTGCTTGGAAATGCTTTTGAAAGCATTCTCAAATAACAATAAGTTGCTTTTAAAAGCATTTTCAAGAAACAGTAAATACAATTCCTAAATAACTTCAATAAATAAAATAACCACTGTTTACAGTAAGTAAATTTCTCCTTTTGAAGGTATTATATATTCACACTTGAATGCTGTATCTTCAGCAGCATGCATTTAATGCTTAGAATACTTTAAAATACAATCAATAGCTGTTAGTGTTCTTCCATGTATTGTTGAATGAATTTAGAAAATAATGTTAATTTATTCTCAGAAAAAAGCATTGCATTCAAGAATTTTATCAGTGAACAAAATAAGTAAATTTTGAAAAACTTTAAGATGTAAACATCTTCTGAATATTATGAATTCAGTAAAAATATTTTAAAATTCTCCTCGTTATCGACACAGCTAAAAAGAAAATGTACAGTAAATACATTTGTTTAAACCAGTCTAGTATAAAGATGCCATTTTCGATAATTTTTGCTGAATATTAATATTCAAATAATACCTTAACATTTAATTAATTTCTTATTATAAATCTCCCTTTTTAATTTCTTAAATAATGAAAAAAAAATTTAACATTTCTGAGCAGAATTTCAATATGAATTAGTTCATATGAATTCTAATAAAATCAGAATTCTTATTCTTTTGGAAATAAATTTAACTAATAGTCCAAGAGAGAAAAAATGTAATTTTGCTATTTTTAAAATTATTTCTGCCAATTTCAACCAATTACTTTTGTCTGATTTCTCGCTGTTTAGAATGCACAAAGTAATAAAATCTGGTCTGCTAAGGCGACTAGCTGTCTTGTCTGCAATATTGATTATATATAATTTCAGATAAACATTTTTTATAACTTCATGTTTTATAACTTCGCCAAAATGTTTGTGATTAAAGTCATGTTATATTAATTGCCATGTGCATGAAACTTCCTTATAGAAACAATCCCATAGCATCATAACACTATTAAACTGTAAATATCTAGTTAATCCATTTTCTAAATTCCACGATATTGTGATTTTGCTTTTTTATTTGTCTTGAAAACTACACAGATATTAAACAGAATGCGTCTTTAATCATGCTGTTAAGTATTTAATGAAATAGTGAAAATGGTTTGCATTTATGTGCAACAGTGGAATCTCTTCTCAAAAATAAAGCAAATTATTATTTTTTTAAAAATTGCGAAAATACAGCAAAAATTTACACGACTATTAAACTGATATCATTAGAAAGATAAACTTTTAAACAATTTAATTTTGTGCAATAATATTTTCGGAAGTTATCTTAGAAAAAAACTCCAAATTTTAGCTTAATTTTTAATTAATAAAATCCTCATTTACACCCTCCAAAGTATACATGTATAAAATTCAGAGGTTGTAGATCACACAGTCTGGCATACAGAGCGACAACATACGTATTCATCTTATCATTAATATATATACAAGATACAACAGTATTTCTAAAAGAAAAAAATTTGAAGGTATAAGTAAAAAAAAAGTCTCCAGGAAAAATAATATCACAAAACTTTTTACGTGACTATAAACGAATATTTAATGCATAATATATAATTCAAATAAAAATAAGAAAAATTGCACAGGGTGGATACTTCAAAAGTTACGAATAACGTTTTCAATAAGATAATCTAAATATGATTTTAAGCAGGAACAAAATTACAAATTTGTAATTTACAAATTGTAAATTTGTAATTTACAAATTGTAAATTTGTAATTTCAAAATTTACAAATTTGACCCATTGTTTTCCGCAAGAAGATAATCTGCAGAAAATCTATTCTCAATAATCATTATTTAGATTTGTAAATCTTAGGATTTCTACAACATGAACATTTAAAATCTTTGTAAAGCGAAAGATCTTAAATACTTACAATATGGAAATCAATTTAAAATAGGCCCAGCTTTATTAACCAAAATATATCAAAAACTATCTGATTTGGATTTTTATAGTTTAAAGTAAATTCCATCATTACTATCATCATTCTAAAGAAATCCAAGTAAAATTTTGTAAATAGAATAAATATTCTATAAATTTTTGAACATTTAAGATTCAAAGAAATAGAGTCTAAAAGAGCCAAAAATAACTTCGCGTAAATTTACTAATATATATGTATATTTTTAATTTATGCATTAAAGATGTAATGCGAATTTCAGTTTAAACAATTTTTCTTATTTAAGCTTAATATTATTTTTATTATAAATTATGCTCTGTAACTATGCTCATGTCATTTCTGAAGCAGCCGAATTTTAAATTTAATTTTCAGTCTGAACTAGCATGCCACAAAACTTTGAAGTGATACGGCATTTTCAATTTTGAAAATGCAATTTAATTTTTTTGAAGCGTTTAATTCATTTGAAACATTTTTAATTGAAATATTTAATTCATTTGAAACATCTTTTTAATTGAAATATTTAATTCATTTGAGACATCTTTTTAATTGAAATATTTAATACATTCGAAATATTTTCTTTGTGGCATTTAATTTATTTGAAACATTTTTAATTGAAATATTTAATTCATTTAAAACATTTTTAATTGAAATATTTAATTCATTTGAAACATCTTTTTAATTGAAATATTTAATTCATTCGAAACATTTTCTTTGAAATATTTAATTCATTTGAATCATCTTTAAAACATTTAATTCATCTGAAACATCTTCTTTGAAACATCTTTTTCTTTGAAACATTTGAAGCTTATTTCCCGAATACTTAATACCTAATGTTCAGTTACCAAACCCATGTATTTTAAGGAAATATCTCTAAAATTGTTTCACAGTAAAAACACCTTGGTGGTAATCCAACTTAGAGTATCCGAAATATCTCGAAGTTGCTAGAGGATGAGATCATACAAAATGTAGGTTACAGAAATATTGGCATCTGTAATATAAGCAAGCCTCAAGCGAGATTTCACTTGTTTGTTCGCTGGTTTGCCATTGGTTGCTTTTCCTAAGAGCGGTTTCATTCCATGGAAGAATTGAAAATCAAACCATTTCTTTCTGAATATAAGCGAAAGGGGAAAACAAAACTCTTTGCATTTTAAGAAATGAAATTTTAGAGACATTTAAGCCATGGAAATTCATTTTATTTCGTGTTTATGATATGAATTTTGTTTCCACAAACAACTAAATGAAATAAAGCTGAAGTGAGTAATGTTTTTGCTCTAAATTTTTCAAAGCTTTTTCGTTATTATTGGGGAAACGATATATTCAACAATGGAATTTGATTTGGTTATGGATTACTGGATTTAAATTTAGAGAATTTGGAGTTTTAAATTAGATATAAATGTTTCCTTTAAGATTTCTTGAACTATTTCAATCTTAATTTAACGTTTTTTTATATCTCTCTTTCCATGCGAAATATAAGCGTTTATCTCCATCTCATTCTTATATCGTTGATTTTTAAAAAAAATGGTAGAATTTGGCAGGAATATGAGCACGAATTTGAAAGTCTTGTTTAATTTCATGTCGCAAATCGATTTCTGTAAAAGATCTCTTCAACACAAACAAGCTTTGGTAATGCATTAAGCTGTCATTCCTGTTCATAATATAGAGTCAGTTCAAATCATGGAAGTCATCTCGAAAATTTCTGGCTCAATCTCTAATAAAAAATATTATCCTCCTTCCCTCCAAAACAAATATCCTTAGGTGAGGCCGCAAATATTACAAGAGCTCAGATTTTTATTTTTACACATAGGAGTTGTGTGCTTTGCAATAAAAGAAGGCAGAACTTGCATATTGATTGCAAGGCGTTGGTGAACAATAGTTACAAAATATTGATCTTTGCTTCAAATTTAGCTTGCGATATTTGGCGTTTAATTGATCGCATGAAGTTAACACTTATCACCATATTATTGAATATATATATATTGGAAAGCTTTTTTTGTTTGATCAATTGAAACCAAAATAGAACTGCAGATATAGAGGAATATAGAACTGCAGTTGTTATCACAAAACCCAAAAAAAGTCCCGTTTTTTAAGTCGTTCCGTTTTTCAATTATTGTGTCTACATATATATGAAAGATTAGATGGTCATTTGCTCCTTGGCTCCTTGACTAATTTAATTAAAAATTTGATATGAATCTACATTTTAGGTACTAATCCTGTGTAACAAATGTTATCTGTCTAGTTCTTTACGTTTTGTAGTTTTCGTGCTCACTTATAATAGGATAGCACGACAAATAGACTTTTCCTGAATTGCTTTCATTCAAAATAAGATAGAAATATACAAAACTGACATAAAGTCCATATATAAAATTTTATCTGTCTAGCTCAAAACATTTTTGAATTATCGTGTTAACATCAAAAAGACAGGCAAAGTTTCAAAATTGTATTTTTTGGATTCAGAAGAAATCTGAAATTTGGAGACTTGTTAAAATATCGAGTTGGAATTTTTTGACAACGGCAAAGCTTTATCTTTGCATACTTCGTGTTCGGGAAAGTAAAAAGTGATTGTTGTGACTTTATAATATCAAAGTTGGCATATTGATAAAGATTTTCAAAAATATGTTGCATTAAAAGTAAGTTTAAAAATCAAATTACTAAATGTTGCATAATTATGCCCTAGATTAAAAATTAAATGCAATTTGAGATTACAAGTAAGCTCACAAATGACACAGAACAAAATTACAAACAAAACAAATAACAAGGAGCAAATTTTTTGGACAATTTTCTAATTTTATTGAAAATATAATTAGCTATAATGTTGCGTTAAAAGTTCTTTTAAGTGCCTAAAAATAGATTTGAAATGACATTCAAATTGTTGATAAGTACTTCAATTTTTCCGTTTCAAAAGTTTGCTAACTAGTTCATATTTTTTCAAAAACTAAATTTAAGATTTTTTTTAACTAATGCTTCAATACTATATTTCTTTTCTTCAGAAAATGATGGAATTACTATCTGAAGTTCCTCGATGAATCTAGAAAAAAAAACTTACAGAAATTTAGAATCTGTAATGTTATCTTATTGAATTAAATTTCAAAATTCTTTAATTGAATGAAATCAAATGTTTTTAATTAAGTATAAGCAGAGAATTCATTAGTAAATTAATAATATTTTATGCCATCAAAATTAAAAAATCAGTAAAATAAGAAAATGTCAATACTTAATGTGTAGTCATCACTTTTTAGTAATAGATGTTCCAGTAAGAAGACTCAATATTACGAAAATCAAATATATTTTTAGTTTGTAAAGATGATAGAAAAGAGGAATGGGAATGAAATGAGTCAGTATCACACTTCCGAATATTTTTATAATAGGGATATAATTTCTTAATTAATGTTCATCACTGCCGCCGAAAAAGTATTTAAGGAAGAAATGGTTATCAAACTTATGGTTTATTAAGGGTTTTCTTTGTCCGAATTATAAAAAAGTGATATATGCATTTAAGTGATATATGCATTTAAAAGTGCTATATATGCATAATAAAGTGATATATGCATAATAAAGTGATGTATGCATTTAAGTTATATATGCATTTAAAAGTGTTATATATGCATAATAAAGTGATATATGCATTTAAAAGTTTATTGCAATGTTGTCAAGAACATCAGTGTTAAAATAATTGTTTGAACTCCAACACAGAAAAAAAAAGTTTTTTTTATTCTTAAATATACTAATATTATTAGTAGATCTATATTTTTATTTTAAATCTACTCACTGAAAAGAGGGAGACTGATTTACATTTATTATCATATATTATAATATTTATAATATATGATAGTTTATACTTTTAATTTTTGAATTCTCATTCGTAAGTTACCAGAAATGGAACAAAGAACACTACCTATTTTACAAACTTTCTTTAGTAAATAAATTCAAATAATCTTAATCATCTCTATGAAGATTTTCTGATTTTATTATAATCAAAATGGAATACTTCCAAATGAAATTTAAATAAAACATTAATTATTAGTTATAAAGATACTTCATAGATGGCAGCACTACAGCTTCTTATTTTGCAAAGATATGCAATGAGAATATAACTACCAGTCTGTAGTATCAGGAATTTACAACTAATCGATTATAATTCATTAAATAAAAATACATATTATCAGTTTACTTTGTTGCATTTAAAAGATTACACTTATGAGTTTCATTGGATAAATCGATGATTTCATATGAATTCATAATAAATATGTGATAATATCTTATATCACATATTTATATTATACTTATAGCTTAGTGTCTTATTTGAATTTCATTAATTTGCTTCTCAATTAGACATTTAATTTCCTTAGAACCTCATATTTTAAAATATTCCTATAAAAATAATTACGATTAAAAAATGCAGACATGTGAAAAAGCAATCATTCATTGAGACGAAGATTATGCAAGGAACATTATAAGACTCTTAGTGTGAATTTGAAGGTCATTAAAAAAAGTTTAGAATTATTCTTAATAATATGTTTGTGGACAAAAACTATAAATAAATGAAGAGGTTTTAAGACAAAAATAAACAAGAATTTAATAAAAGCATTAATTCTCTGTATGATTTTTGTCGGAATCAAAATAATTTTGTCTTTATTTGAAAAAATAGTTTTCACAAAATATTTTAATTATTAAACCTGACTTATAGTATGTATGATGTATTTTAGATTTAAAATAATTGCACATAGTTTCATAAAATATAAAATTTATTTAAACTAGACTTGGCTGTATTTCTATTGATTTGTTTCATGGCATCAAAAAAGGTTTTAAAATCGCAGAGTCAACTTTGGAATCAGTTCCTGCTTCTGCAGAAAGAAAACGAAATACAGAAGTCAACAAACAATTAAGCAGCATTTTCAGTGATGTTTAAAATGTAAAAGTTAATTAAATCTACTCAGTAAAATTTATCAATTAATAAAAGACTTGAGTGGATCTTTAGTGTTTGCCAAAACTTTGTACAATTCTTTTCATAAATTAAGGGTTTTTCAAACAATTTAATTGAATCCAAAAATATTCAATAAATGTCTCCTTGAATTGTTAAAAAAATTCATTTTCTATTCCTGTTTAATTCGGTTCAGTGAAATATGATATCTGAAGCTACTTAAATAGAAGCACAGTGTAATATAAAAAATATGCAGTATTATTAAGCAAAATGTTACTTAAGAATCATTCAATATGTCTTATGTTTACAATAATGAATTAATCACAATATTACAATAATTCTGTTTGTCTAAACATTTCTGTTTTCTGAAAACTATTTGTTTTTAACTCATTAATTATTTTATTAAGGTCCACCCCACCCCCCTCTTTCTTCTTTTGGCACAAATTTTCACAATTGAGAGCAATGAGCAATCATCTCATACTTCTTCGCAATTAGTATTTTATTAATTTCAGTTTTGAAAATAATCGTTTAACTTTAGCTACAATCACAGGACCAATTATGTGCTTAGCGCATGTAGCAAGGTTGCTATAATCTGGTAAGATTTCGATTCATTCGTAGCTATCGGTTTTAATTGAATTATTTCAGATCAATTATATAATTTCATCACTTGTAAAGTAAAACATAAATATGTTGAAGAGGTATGATTTTTCACTTCATTGGAATAAAGTTATATATATATATATACATCCGAATGTATTATGTATTTTTTTACCTGGGTTTCTACAAATGAGTCACTAACGTTATACAGGGTGTTCAAAAAATCCGTAAAATCTTCAAAAATTTAAAATGCTCAAATGTGAGTTAGCTTCCCCTAAAAGTCCTCTCAGATGGCAATATATTCCTATAAAGTTATTTGCCCAACAGAAAATAACATACTTTCTCCTTATCATAGATCCATGATATCTAGACTTGGATATGTTCGTGCGTGCGTGCGCGCGCGCGTTTGTGTGTGTGTGTGTGTGTGTGTGTGTGTGTGTGTGTGTGTGTGTGTGTGTGTGTGTGTGTGTGTGTGCGTGCGTGTGCGTGTGCGTGTGTGTGTGCGTGCGTGTGCGTGTGTGTGCACTCCGTAAATGCAAAAGGAAATACCTTCTTCAATTTCAAATGCTCGAATTTGATTCTAGCACTACAATGACACCGATTGTTTTTCTGATTTGAAATTATAACTGCTTAGCTTAACATCACTTAATATTTATCATTAACATAATAAATATTAAATATTACATAGTTCCAAAGTTTTGATATTATATTTATTTATTAATGCCTTATATATGCATTATCTTATGTATATAATACATAATATACACTATATAGTACTTTATATGTGGAATAATATGTGTGACTACGTAAAATATAAAAAAAAGATATTTTTATTCATATTAATTCAAAGTTATAAATTAATTTTTAAAAAATTTCTTAGAGATATTTAAGTTAGAAGAAGTAAAATGAAATACTATTATTTACAAGAAAGTATATTTTATAATCGCAAGGGAAAATATTCTAAATTATTCAATTTCTTAAATTCAGGTCATTTTCTTAAGAAGAGTCGTTTTTTAAAAGTTATTTTAAAGATTAACATGACTCTATCTTTCGAGTTTACGATGTAAACTCGAAATTACTTTTGCATACTCTTTGCATAGAGACCGAAAGAAAATGCAACTTTATCAAGTACTTCAGATTGTCGTATTATTTCATTCTAAGTGCCATAAAAAAACGGATTTAAGAGAAATTGCTAAACATTTTCCAGCTTGATTATTATTTAATTCCAGAGAGAACCGGCCTTGCCCCCTCAGTAACTTCAGTGCTCTCTGAGAGCCTTACCTTTCTGTTCTCAAACAATTGTGGGTTAGAATTGCATTTAAAAAATCACACACGTTTCCATTTTGCTCGGAGAAAAACCAAGGAAGTTTGCAGTAATCAGCCAGACCGCAATGAGCAATTATTTGTTAAAGGTCACTACCAAACCGATTTTAGTATAATATTCATTAAGTTCGAGTGCATAATATAAACTTCATCTAAGATTCATGTTTTCCTGCCATGCCATATCTTAAACCACTTGGTTATTCATGGTAGAAACTGATTCTTGAAATTCAGTGAATTTTAATTTGAAAACATTTCAAATTAAAATGACAAACACCTTGAAAATTACATTAAAATTTTCTAGGTAGCTGTCATTTAATTAATTCCTTATAATTAACATTAATTAGTGCTGTCTTACAACTTTTGGGTAATTTTATACAGAAGTAAAAAGTAATACGTCGTATACAAAATAAACTAATTTCTGAAATTTTTCGATAGATGTGTTTTTTTCTTTCCTATTTATTTTTCTATGCTAATTTCTATTCTAAAGATCTTTAAAATATCTATAAAGATCTGTTGTTGTTATTACTTATGGCACTAGTCATAAACAAGCCCGCTGACGAAGTCAGCGAGTCAGCCGAGTTTATGCAGTAGCTTTTGAGGGTAAAATCCCCTGACTACCCGAAGGCAGAAGTTCCCACACTCGCTTGCAGTCCCACTTTACAGAAGGGCTCTTTCACACACCTCACAGATAAAAAAACAGGGCAAAGAATAACCATGCCCGAGCCCAGATCTCGGTAAAGACGCGTTACCTCTAGGCCAGGAGGACTCCGGCATGAACATCTGTAAAATCTTGTAATACGTTTGCACCACCAATGAAATTGTTTAAAAATTTCATGCCTTTATAAACCAAAGTTATTTTTTCCTGCAACATTTACAGGTATGTTTTGGTACCTCTTTTCTGTATGACCAAATTCATTTTTCCATAAGTTGCATTTTAAAAATATTAAGTGAAATTATTGCTTTTCTTTTATTATATTTTGTGATTTGTATATTTTTTGCTTTGTTTCGAAATTGTGGAAAGCCTTTTTAAACTAATTTTAATTTATACATATATATATATATATGTAGCTGATTCGTCGGTATTAATAGTAGTTAGAATTTTCAATTAAATATTTTAATTAATTTGATCTTAATGGGTTCCTT
>JAPMOR010047037.1:0-17602 GCA_026543865.1 Argiope aurantia | reverse complement strand
AAAAAAAAGTTTTACGGATAGTTCTTATGAATGAGGAACGGATATCGAATCGATGATACCGGACCTTGGCAAATAAATGGAGGATATTAGAAGACACACGAATTTCGGCGATAGGATCCTTATGGAGTGGATGACGCAGATCCTTTTAGAAGCTGGACTCAGTGGAGATCAATCGATTAGTGTCCTGTAATGAAGCAGCATCGAGTTGTAAACTGAATAGCCGGGCAGCGTTGAATCGAGCGTTGCTTAGTAGGAGTCGGACGTCTTGTTCAGCTAAAGCGAGTAGACAATGGAGAATAGCGTGAAGTCTCTCTTCCTGCTGACTTCAGATTGAGCATTTTGTGAAGTTGCGGTTGTTTTTTACTATCGATTTGTTGCCTGTGTGTGACTTATTGTAGGTGGTCTTTTTGCGTAGGGTCGTGCTTTTGTGTTGAATGAATGTCATCATTTGCTATTGCTATTGAGCCTGTTGGACTTTCACCGTACACCCACTCTATCGCACCTATTGATGATTCACCTGAACGCCAACAGATGGCGCAATGAAAAACTAGAGCTTTGAACTTTTGTTTTTGTTCAGAGACTGACATTCTTTGGGGGTGCTTTGATGAAACGGGTGCTTTCTGTACACGCGCTCTAAAATGTGTAATTTGAAAGCTGTATGCAAAAAAAATCTATTCGCTGTATATAAATCTGTAATTCATTCTTATTCTGGATACCCATGAATCGCTGCTCAATAAATATCGAGACTTGGATGAGGTGGGTCATTCCTTTACTTGTCCTCATATTCCTTTATTTGAATCTGATCAGAATGTGTACATTCTTTTGATTCTAAGACGTTTAAATACTTAATTAAATCAGCACCTATTCATTTTCGGATTTTGCAAGCAATTTCTTCATAGCAATATATTTTTGTAACAGCTTATGTGTATAAAGATGAAAATCCTAAGTAACACAATCCGTCAGCTTTACTTTTTCTTCACAAAAGTCGTGTTTAATGTAACCCGAATCCCCTGATTACTCTCCAAATTACATATATCATCAGTTTTGGAAATATTAATAATTCAAATATTCAAATATATATATATATATTTGTAAGCTATCTTTTGACACCTGTTTATGGCCACAGAAATAACTATATGAATCTCATCAACTCAATTAGAAATAAGTTATCCATAGCACATAAAGAAATTAAAATTCAGATGATTAAATGCTTACTTTGTAAATACTCTTGTTGTTATTCCTGACATCTACATACTGGGCCATACTCTTCTTTACACGCGACAGGTGGCTGCCTTCCCAGTACACTTTGCCGCAGCCTGCACACAATAAGAAATGTCGGATGTGCTCGAATACTTGCGGTGTGAATGCTGCCAACTGGATGGGCACATTCTCGTGCTGGCGACCATCCATATCAGAGATGTCGCAGTAGTAGACAGTGCTGTTCTTTTTACCGACGGTCTTCATGTCGGCGTCAAATCCCACGAACTTGGTCCAGAGAGAAAGAAGCTCATCATCCTGGACGTGGATGTAATTGCTTTCGTTGCACATCTGGAAAGAAAATAAAATGCTTAGCTCATCGCCGAACAGGACTTTTAAGCCGCGTTCAGATGGCCTATGGCCTTACGGATTTCGTCATAAATTAGCCGACCTATTGTTGGACCATCATCATATGTGAACATCGGTCCGGAGCCTCCCGCAAATTGTCGATAAAATGAGCAGACATCAAAGAACTCCAGAAAAACCACAAGAGAGGCGAACTGTGCCCGCATTGAGGCAAAATGTACCAAACTCAAGGCAGGCACAGATCGTTGGAAAAGGACTTTAGAAGTGGCTGATGCGACAGAACCTACTGTGTGTTCACCAGGAGAACACTTCCCGCCATATGTTCGGACGGACATCTTGGAGTCATTTTTTCTTGGCGTCAGATTGAAGCGATAAAAAAAAGCTGTTGATCATAAATCTGTTTCTAAAGTATCATTATTGCTTTTTTTTCAATAATAAAAGTACAAAATGAACTGTTTGTTTCCATTACATTCAGGAAATACCGTCTTGTTTTCTACTTTGTCGTGAATTTTTAAGGATTTACATTAAAAATTCATAAAAATAATTATAAAAGTGTATACGCCACAGAATGTAATTATAAAAGTAATTCTCATGTGATTTTCAACTAAAACTAACGACCCATTCCTTTTTTTTAAAAAAAAATATATCTTAACATACTTCCATAGTTTTTCTGAATCGAAAACTTTTATAAACTGTCATAAACTGAAATTTAATGAAATATTTGTCGTAAATCAAAAGTTAGATAACTTTTTAACAGATTAAATAAGACCACCTTTTAAATGGATCGATATATGCAGCTGGAAAATACAGAAATCTATTTCAAGATCACATTTTTAAAACAATAAACATTTGAAACTTTTTAAGTAAAGGATAATCAGTTATTATTATTGATTTCGAATTCTTTCTTTGGAAACTGTACTGAAGATTTAATCCGGGATTGATCCGGAGTAACCGAGTACTTTTCACTTTCTCGTATCCGAGATATAGGAAAAATACTGTAATCGTCGAAGAATTTGAACTCGAGATTTTGACGAGTACTCACGTTTGAGATCTCCTTGAGTTCGAAAAACATATTTCTGGAATTATGTCTGCCTGTGACAGATACCTCAAAATCGCTTTGAGTTAGATGGATGAAATTTGGTATGCAGTCTCTACATCAAATTTGTAGATTTATGTCAGATTTTGAGAAAAATCTGTTTGTCTGGCTGTTCGCATCTAAGTTGCAATGACTTAAATATATCAAAATTGGTGTATGGTTTTGTGTCTATAATTGTAGTTCCGAGTCAAATTTTTTGTTTCAATCCATTGGGAAAAAGGCGTCTAAAACACGAATTCCGTTTCCGGTGACTTTTAACAGCAAGATAGTGATTCGTCAAAAAACTCGCCAAGGGTTCAATAAAAATTCTGAATTCACACCACAGGTAAATATTTCGAGACGATTGAATGACGCCAATGCCACGCAAGGTGTTCCCTGGGATAACATCTTTATTAAGGAGCATGCGAGAAAGTTTTGGGGAAGCCACTCCCGCAGTTTACTTTCTCGGATACGAAGTATACAGAGAGAGAATATTGAAGTTGTCAAAAATAATTCGAACTCGAATCAGCTCATTTGATATTTCTAAGTTCGAAAGACACATTTTTGGAAAAATTTGCCTCTCTCTCTCTATGAACACAATAATTTAAAAACACTTCGCGCTAGAGAGGTAAAATTTGAAATATATATATGACACACACACTCACGATTTTCAGATTTCTATCGGGTTTTGAACGAAAGCCATTCAGAGAAAGTTTGTCTGTCCTATCGTCTGAGTGGTAACAAGATAAGTACAAAATATAAAGTGAATGTAAATTTTAGACAGGTAAAATGTAGTATACAATCTTAAGGTGTATGTACACACTTAAAACTTCGAAATTCGTTCAAAATATCGAATATTTTTTTATTGCTTAATAATGTTCCCTGACCTTTTAGCTTTCAAACGATACCAAGATATCTTCAATATTCGAAATATTTCTCGAGTTATAATTATTTTTCTTGAGGTGCTTCCATTAATAACTCTAGTTACGATTTTTTAAAAACTCATTTTATGAAGAATGATATTTTCCCACTCTGTTGCTTCATTCAAACAATCATAACTCAACAAGAAATTAACCAAACACAATTATTTATATATCAAAATAATCTGCATGAAATAGCGGATGTTTTGTGCCTCAATCAAAGTTATATTTATTGAAATGAACTTTTAATAGCTAATTAAAAGTTAAAATTACAGAAAAGATCTCGCTTTTTCTATCCATCGTTGATGAAAAAATTGTTAAAAAAACTATATCTTTTTATAATTTGATTGAGGCAGACAACATGAAGACTAATATTAGGCATAATTTCCAACTAGAATTGTGTGTCTGTACAAATTAGAATTTAAGATATCATGTTTCAAAAAAATATACTAATTAGCTCATTAAATATTATTTAATTAATTAATAATTAGTGTAATATGGTTTTTTCTCACTGAAATGAGTTTAAACATATGAGAAAAAAACTGGATTTTTAAAGATAAAATTAAAAAAAAAATCTCCTAGTGTGTACGTACACCTTAACATACAAATATTATATTTCGAACCAAATGTGTCAAAAGGTAGATCACCCGTCGGTCAGTACATTCTCATGCATGCGAAAAACGTTATGACTTACATAAATTAAATTTAGTATGTGATCCTGTTACAAAAAATTAATTTGTGTGTTAAATTTTGTCTTTATTCGGTCAAAAAAAGCGTCCACAACACATATTCATTTCTTTCATTGCACTTAGAAGCAATTCGCACCGGAGCTCTTCAGACACGGGGATGAGATCCCGGAATGGTGGTTGGTTCTCGCTACCCTAGTGGGTACATAAATGGTCTGTAATCAACTACCCTACCTATGGCTGGACGTGTCTCTTACTGGAGGGATTTTATCGCAACCGGTGTTGGCCCTTGGGACTCAATTTTAGTTCCCGTCTACGGTTGTTTCGCAGCGTATGGTTATTCAGAGTTATTGGTATACTTTCGAGTGGGTCGGAG
Source organism: Argiope aurantia (assembly GCA_026543865.1). NCBI lineage: Eukaryota > Metazoa > Arthropoda > Arachnida > Araneae > Araneidae > Argiope > Argiope aurantia. The sequence continues at coordinate 12,982 of JAPMOR010047037.1, read as the reverse complement.
CAGCTGTCTATAGTTATATTATATTCAGTGGCGCCCAGGAATTTGCCCACTTTCCAGAATTTCGGTCAAGAAAGGGAGAATTACATCTTTATTAGGGAGTATGGATGGAAGTCTCTAGGGCACCGACTTTTGTTCAGTGAAACTACTTTAAGCCTCCATATCTGCATAGCTGTCACTTCTGTTTGACAAGTAATTTTATAGACATAAATCAAAATAATTCCTACGAATGGACATTCTTAGACAGGGGTGTTCACCCGTTCATGTTGAGGGAAATCCATTTTTTTCTCTTCGTGACACTGGGCCTTTTAATAAGAGAAAAGAGAACAGGCATTATTTTTACACACAAACAACATTGGGAATGAAATCAAGATTAGGCACTCTTTTTCTAAAGAGGAGAAAAAAGTGAAGTTTACATTCCAACGGGACATGGAATTCAAGCAGAATCAAGTTAATAAACACGGAAAAAGAAGCCATTTTAACCAAAAGGTTTTCCGGCGCTGAACCATGACTCAGCGTGCTTTCCGGAATTGAGGTGAGCGCTTAGAAGTGCTGCGTCAGCACAATAATGAGAAATGGAAAGAAAGCAACAAAATCCTTTTATTTGAGGGAGAAATCAAACAAAATGAGTAATAAACAAAATTTAGAGAGGCGAATATATTGTTGCCCATACTTCTTCACTTGAAGAATTTATTTTTCCAATTGAAAAAAAAAGTTATCTTCGGGGATAAACAACAAAAACTAAACAACCGTATATTACAATTAAAAAAAAAAACTTTATTTAAAATCGGTATTTACAGTGTGAGAAATAAAGATGGCTCGTTCTAATAAGTATATTGTCTTCCGAAAAGAAAAACACTTAGGAGCGGCTGATTTTGCTTGGAATGATGGGAATCCACATGAAAAGGTTTCGTTCTGATTTCTTTTGTATGAAGACACTGCTCACTTCAGGACTAGCACTTGTCGGTGATTGTACTACTCTAAGGCAGAAAAATGTGCGGTTATTAGGCCTCTTACTTCCGCGAATAATCTGAGTTCACCCTATTGTTAAGCAGAAACATCTCCTCTTTTCATCCCTTTTTTGAAGAAATAAATATTTTCTGAGGCATACGCGAGGGTTTCTGAACTCATGAACATTAGTCTAATAAATGCGTGTAAGTTAAATGCCTCTCTCGGTTGACATGCTTGGACTAAACCTGAGACAGATTATTTATTAATTATCAGAAATCAAAGTAGGGTTGAGTGACATTGTATCAACTGATACAAATATATAAGGTACACAAAAACTGAAGCAGACTGAAAATATTGGATATTCGGCATCGTTTTTTTTTTTTTTTAAAACTCAACATATAATCTTCCCACACTTGGTCATTCTCTCAGATTGGGTGATATATTAATCTGATATTGAGTATTATATCGATAAACGTAATTCGCTGTCCTGCCTTGGAGGCGCTATCAGCGTGCATGATTTTCTTAACATCTCTAGCCGTCCGTAACGATGCACACACCACTGAAGAATTTGAGCCGATTCCTAAAACAATTATAGTAACAAACCGCTTCCTTTTCTTTTTTTATCCGCTCATCAATCACTACCAAAAACCATCGGCACGTCACCATCAACAACTCGTCCAAAGAAGCGAAATTTTAATTTGGAATCATATTTGTATTCGTTCCTAATCAGTTACCAACCTCGGTCCAAGTGAGTGACTGGTAGCTGATACTGATACCTACTTAAGACCATCCCAGCTGTATCCGGTACAATTAATACTGATATTCGATATCCACAGATTTTATTCCGATGGGAATAGATTCGATTACTGGTTGCATCAGATACAACAAATACGAATAGCAATTCGGTCCGTACAACACACCCTTAACTATAAGAGGTGTTTTACGCTTGACGTTTGTGCATATTTTCAGAACATTTTCTCCCACTGATCAATTGGGTCGAAAATTTGATATATAGTAAATATTTTCATATGATGCCAGCATACCAAGTTTCATTTATATAGTGTTGGATTTTTTTGACTATTGTATTCCTATACACATGGGTAAAAAAATGAGCAGCCAATACAGACTTCGGCAGATGGTCCAAAATTAGACATATAAATACAATATTGGTTTAAAGATAAAAAGAACAGATAGAATGATTCCTTAAAAATGCTATGTACATTACAAATTCTAGCAATAAAGCCATACGTGGAATGCCACTTTTTTACAGATGGTAATTATACTTTTTAGAACGATTTCGATAAAGAATTTCCCAAATGACATACATTTTGGAATAAAAATTTCTGGCAACAGCTTATTATTTGAATTGAGAAATTTCGTCTGCTATTCTTACTTTAATATTTTTTCAAAATGTCGCATGTAAACAAACTGTGGATTGAAGAATAATATTTTGCGCTATCCGAAGGAAAATACTCCTATTCCATAATTGAAAAATATTGTGAAGTGCATGGTACTAAAATATTAACAAAAAGAATAAATGTGGTAGAAAATAAGCAAAATTAATAAGAAAGGGAAAATAGGCTCTATCATTAACTATCAAAGAGAACTCCAAACGAATATTCAAAAAAGTTACGAACTGTTCCAAATGTTTCTAAAATGAAACAAGAAGAAGGAAAAAAAAAAAAAAAAAAAAAAAAAAAATTGTTGACGCAGAAATCTATTGTAAAGTTTTAAATACACCTTTAGAAGCAATAAATAAAATAATAAACCAAGATTTACAACATAATAAAACTAAAACACATAAAGTTCACCAGCTTTTGCTGAGGCAAGTGTTTCAACACAGAGGTGTTTGTAAAACCTGGTATGAAATCTGTTTAGCAGGAGTTAAATGGAAATACACTGTGATTCTTTGTTGCGACAGCCCGCGTATTTTAGAACTTTATAAACATCTATCTAGCATACATTTATAATATTATTAGCTGATATTTACACAGACACATTAAGACGCAGTTAAGAGTTGATACTTCAGCATATTGATCTTCCCATAAAATTCTATAACAAAATAATCTTAATGCAACACTAAAACGTTAAATAAAACAAAGATTAAATAATATTTATTCTGGATGTTCAATTCAGCCTTTGAAGAAGAATACAATACTCTTCATGAAGCATGAGTTTATCTAAATCATTGCAACAAAAACAAGTCTGTTTATTATTCAAAATAAAGAGAGAGAGATCAACAAATCTGGTTTCGTCGGTCCGAAATTTCAGTAACAGGTTCATGACGGTCGCAGGATTCTCTCACAATGGGAAATTGAAAATAAGAAGAGAGGGCAAAAATATTAAAATGAACTCGACGTACTATCCAGAGAAAGTATTATGTCCGATATGAGCAAAATAATTTTTTGTCCTTTTAACACGCGAAAGCCGATTATCAACACATGGTTTTACGAGCTTCTCTTTACAAATTCAAATATGATACATTATTTAAAATTCGGGATGCGTATTAATGATTCATCGGGCTAAGGAAATGTATAACTGCAAATCACCAAGTGAAAATAGATGGTTGTTAATTCTACCGCCTGCACTTTTAATCGGAATTATTAAAAAACAGGTAGGCCAATGCAACTTAAATTTAATGAATTGTGGTCATTGTATTGGAACACAAACGTGAGCCAGTTTCCTTTGAAAGTTTACTAGCAAAAGCAACCTATCTCCACTCTTAGGAACTGCGCTTCGGTTAATTTTGACTAACGAAAGATACGCATTTCCCCTTGATTTATGGACTAACTAGATATGTCAGATTAAGAGTTTTAGTAAACTATGGTCCACGGCAAGATCTTGAATGTACATGTATCTTTCCACAATTTGTGAAAATGTGGTGTAAATTTAAAATCTTTATCAAGTCACACATCAGGAATACTTTTTGTAAAATTATGTTTAATAATAAACGTTTTCTTTTCTCTATGTAATAATTTCTTTTTTGGCCCGTAATAATAATTTGCAATAATTTCCATTTTGGCTTTTTGATAAAATGATCAACTATTCGTGAATGGAAAAATTTATGAAATGGGTGGCTAAGGATGAAATGGGTTGGGTATGAATGGGTATAATTTAAAAAAAAATTTGTCTTCATATTTTTTTGTTCAAATTTTGAATCAATGACACTATACCTAAGGGCTCAGGTATGAAGTATCGTTTAATGACCAGAGTGAACATCTTGCACATATTTAGGTCTTAATGTAAGGCATAGAAAATCCATCGTTGTAGGAAAACTCTTTACATATTAGGAAAAATAGTCAGTAATTATTGTGAAATTAAAAAAAAAATGTTATCATTCAAACACAAATTTAATTGAAATTAGATAAAATACACCAGTTTCTAGTAATATTTTAGAACATGAACTTATGATTTAAAATGCAGTGATGCATTATATAAATATAATGGATAAACCAAGTTTCCAATTAACATGAATTACAAATTCTCTGACATTATATAAATATATTACTTACTTAATTGACGAATTTCAGTAAAACAAGCAGAAATATGGAATAAATTTAAATTTGGAACCTACAGCAAAGTTTCCCTAGTTATATTAACGTTCTGTTTTAAAGCAATACTAGGGCTGTTTTGGGAGGAATCTCGTAATTTTGAACCACGGTCAGATGACGAGGAAGACACCTGAGCTGGCACCTCCTCTCTAAACTTCCACACCACACTTGTGGGAAGAAGTCTCAAAATGTGGCTCACAACAAGATCTTAAAAGTATATGAATCTGTCCACAATTTGCAATAAATGATGTGGGCTTAAAAACTACATCAAATAACATATTAAAAATACTTTTTGAAGAATTTATATATAATAATAATAAATATTTTTAACCCATAAAAGATCCTATTAGGGTCTTTAAAATCCGCTTTCTGACAGAATGTGTGCAATTATGCTCTGGGGAAATTCAATATGCCAATGACGAAATGGATTGCATAAATTTACTTCAAAAATGTGAAGTGCAATATTGAAAATCCTTTTCTAAGGCAACAAACACAGATCTTTAACTGGTATAAATTAATTGATATAATACTTGAGCAGATAATTATAACTATTATATTTTTCATATAAAATCATACTTAGTAAATAAACCAAAAGCAATTTATTTGAATTGCAATAAAATCCATACAAAATTTTATTGAAAGGCACAAATAATTATCAAATGATAATTCATGCAAAAAACGGGAACAGATGATGATGGGCACAAATATTATCAATAATATATGCTATCAAGGTCGTCTTCATCTTCAGAATCAGCTACTTCAAACTGTAAGAAGTTCTTCTGTATCTGATGGCCGTCTTCATTTGTAACTGGAATGTCATTTATAGTTTTGTCTTTATCACCAGGAACTGTGTCGTCATCCGATTCTTCCTATGTTATAATTGAAACATATCAGGCTTTTCCCAAGAAATTAATCTTCATAGCAGCTTTTCAAGTATTTTATATCAATAACATAAAAAAAACTCATTCATATTCAAGATTTTTATAATTTATGAGCTGAATGTTCTATCAGGATGAAAAAAATTCAGAATAGATATCTAATATATAAAAATGAATGTTTGTTTGTTCATATTTTATGCATTGCTGTACCATTCATCTAGTTACAATAAAACTTTGCCAACTTATTGCTTGTACTTGCACGAAGGTTATAGGCATAGTACAATTATTATATCTAAAGGGGGGGGAAGGAAAAGAAATATTACTTTTTATTTCTCCTTTATATATCAATCAACTTCCATTGAATATGTTCATTGTTGACAAGAAAATAAATATCATTCTTTCTACCATTCGTAATTAAACAAGGTAGCTATTTCAAATTTCAAACAAAATTTCCAAAATTATTTCTTCTGCAGCTGTAACATGCCAGATCCCAGTTAGTTGAGAATAAGATTTCTTGGCAGCTTTTTATTTTTATATGATCTCTATATTTTTTTCCACATCTGATTGCTTTTCTACTTCCCTTAATAAATGAAAAGAAAGAATAAAATGAACCAGTAAAAAGAAGCCAAATGGATTTAAGCAGCAATTTAAAAAATGCAATTCATAATTTGCTTTATATCTGAGTATGATGATATAATATTATCGCTGACAGGAATATTTGTAAAAGTAATAAATGCTTAAAAAGATCCTTGTATTTCTTCCCCCTTTGTAATAATTTGTAACATAAAACTAAACTTCAATGAAAGTTTTTTTTTTCTTCATGAAAAGAAAATTTGGAATATGAACGAATAAAACTTGTTTTGCCCAGGCAATTTCTGAAGAACTAATTTTTGAACTAATTAATTTTTGAATATGAATTTGCATCTGAAATCTCCATTTTCATTCTTTAAAATTTCAGCATCAAGAAAAAAATGCTTATTTTTTTCACATTTTCTTCATAGTGAATCAGTGAATTGATGACAAATTTGTAAAAGCACACAAGTCATTTGTCTATATTGCACACTTTGAAACTCTTTCCATTCATATTAACAAAAGACAATGTTGTTGAGCATTTTGTTCAAACAGGGATTAGAAATAACTGTTAACATGGACTTGATTTTTTCAGCAAAATTATACTCAAAGTTTACTTTTTATTTTGCCAGTCAAATTCTGCAGAGCAAAAGAAAAAGGTCAAATCACTAAAAGTAAATTATGATTAATCAAAGTTATAATATACAAGATGACCTGTATAAAATAACATAAAGGAAAGGGATTGCATACAAATCAATAATATATTATTTTTAAATAGAAAGAAATATATTAGTATAATAAAATACACTGTTGTCAAAAGACTAATATAATTTTATGTAAGCTCAACAAGGAATTTGTTTTTTACCAAAATAAATATGGCAAATTACAATTAAAATGATCAATGCATCAGATATACAATTGCTTTATTGTATTTCTAACAAATAAATAAATAATGAATTGCCAGAATAATAATGACAACATGCAACAAAAAAGACACTATGCAAATTAAATTCAGGATATTTTTAAAATGGAAAACCCCTCAGTAATCATTATTATTATTTTTTGTAAAATTTACTACCTTATGTGATTTAGAATTAAATTAGATTAAACATGTGTATTATTTCCATCATGCACATAAAGATGATAAGGCTTTTTTTTTTGAAGAAGAAGAAGAAGTAGAAATTTTAAATACAATATTTATACTATTATTGCAGATTTAATTGCTAATCACATTCTAATACTGGCTGTGAAATTCTAGTTGAAATGTAACACATTTTTAAGCTGCATCTCATTGCAGCTTAGAACAGCTTGAATTAGTGTTTAAAATCAACCAGTATACTTAGCCAAATAACATATAAAATAGCGGAAAATGTTATTTTGTCAAGAGTTACTCACTCATGTACGTACGCACACACAACCTATTTCTACTATCCTTTAAAACCCTTTCCAAAACTGTGCTCCCTAGCTTCATGTTCTGCTTTAATATTCCATTTCAGACGACGTAAACATGTGTATTATTTCAATCATGCACATAAAGATGATAGTCTTTTTTTGAAGAATAAGTAGAAATTTTAGAATACAATATTTATACCATTATTGCAGATTTAATTGGAAATGGTACAGATTAAACAGACTTTTATTATAGTACAAAATATTTTATATATGGTATTTTATTATATATATATATATACTGTTCATTTCAATATTTTGAGAGCGACCACTTTTCAATGGTTCTATCACGTTATGGGGTGTCACATGGAAGGATGTGCGTCATTTATGGAATTTACTTTATTGTTAAATATAATAAACATCTCTTTTTTTCCTCTCACCCCTACTTTTCCAAATTAAATTCACCCTAACACATGCACAAAAGTGCAGAGGGTTTTAGAATCTGTTGGCAAACAATAAATCCTTCGTAATCTGCTAACTTTATAGTCAATCTCGCATGGTACAACAATTTTTGTCTTAATATATTCAGTATAATATACTCATGCATATACAAAAATTTATTTGCAAACATTATAATCTGCATTTTGTATAGCAAAATTCTGTATTCCAAAATAAATTTAGAATTTTAAGAAATTATGTCCCTTTAAGATGTAAAAACGAATATAATTTATTTTACAAGATTTAACTATTTGCAGCATTTTTAACAATTGTTAGCTTCAAATGTCACCAAAAATAATGGAAAATCTTTATAATATTTGGTTAAATAATTGTATATTCAAACAATATCACTTATTGTTTCAAAATACTTTATATTAAAAATTAAACATAATCTAGCAATCACAGAAATATATTTCTTCGATTAAAAAAATTATGCATTTTGCAAATTAGAATGAAAAAAAAAACTATTTATAACAATGTGAGGACATGTAATTACTAACTGTTTCATAGACAAAGTATAAAAAGAATTTATTGTATTTTGAAAATGATGCGATTAACATTCTTCACAAAATATCAACAGGAAAGCTAAAAAATTTTAAAATATTCTGCACAAATTTATTAAAAATCTAATTAAAGACACAAGAATTGATTGGTGAAAATATAGCGTTCTTACCACAAGGAAATAGAGGTGATGCAGAAATTAAACATTTGTTATTAAACACAATCTTATATTGCAGTTTTTTTTTAATCTATACAAATAGCTTTAAACTAGTATTTGCAACAATATATTTTGTACTGCTTTATAATACATGGCTGGTACAAGTTACATTAAATATACATTTTACATGAATTATTTTGAGAGAAAGTCAGATGGTGATTACATGTACTAACAAGAGAACATAGGAGACTGTAAAATAACAATGTGAGGACATGTAATCTTTGAGGACAAATTTAAAAAACTGCATGTTGATATACAGACAACCTTTTATGCAATTACATTTTAAACTTAAAATAATACTTCTTAAAATCATAAACACAAAGCTTAAAGTGAACTGCTTTGCTAATTTAAACCATTTACCACACAGAGAGCTATTCATCAAAAATATCATTAACATAATAAATCTATTGAGAAAGTGAACTGGAAGGACATAGGTAAGGTAAATTAGTAACTTATGCACATTATCAAAATGTACAGCACAACCTATAATTAAATTCCTATTTTGAGCACATCAAAAGCAACTTTCATTTAATGAATTGATATATATGCAAATTAGAGCTTTAAAAATTTGTTTTTGAAACAGAGAGCAGTTGTTAAATGTTTATATGTATCTGGAAAAAAAATACCTCATAGATACTTTTTTTTCTTCTAAAAAGATGTTAACTTACAAATTTTGTTAGGTGAATGATTATTTTGAAATTTCTTTTTTATTTTCCTACTTCATTTGGGTAGCACTAAGGAATATGATACAAGATAAGCAGCAATATGTCTTAAAGATTCATAGAAATACCAAATAACAGAATAAGCATAAGAAAACGTTATTATATTTAAAAAAAAATGTGATAGTATGGTCTCAGTCTAATGTGATTTGACAAAGAAAAATTCAATCATATATTAATTTTTCTTGCTTTTTTCAGACAAATTATAATTAACAAATAGCATGAGAAATTAGTTTGAGGATCAAATTTAAGTGAAATTTTAAAACTAAACTACCAATCAAAATGCCTTTAATAAGGCTTATGGAAAAAAAAGAAAAAAGAACTTACTGTGCATCGTGAGAATATATCGGAATCCTGACACTCCACTTTGTAATGGTCCAAGATTTGAGAAACTTGTTGTTTGGCCGTTAATAAATTATCCACACAAAAACACATACCAGGAGGAACATAACCACTCAGCTGAAAATAAATAAATAAAAATCATTTCAGAATAGTTATGAGTTTGGAAAACAAAAACTGTTTTAAGCATTTGCTGTGGAAAGACGTGCCAGCAGGCAATTGTCACAAAAGTATAAATGATGTTCGCAACCCATCGACTAAAATTATTTGGCAGAACAAACTTTAAAGGAGTACAATCTTCTTAGGTCAAAAATTAATTCATTTAGAAGAAATAATTTTTTTTTATTTCTGTAAGGTATAGGTACTTTGTCAAGCCTGGCTGTATGGATTGTTTTGGCATCTGAACATCTTGCCACTGCGTGGTTAATACATTTTCAAAAATAAGATTTTAGGAAAGAAAATGCTATAGATAATAGGTGATATTATATTTAATGACAGAATATTTTACACAACAAGAAAGGCAATACATGCACAATATTATTCAGAAATAAAACAAAAAAAAATATATTCCCTAAAATTTATTTAATTTTTTTATAGTTAATATGTTTACATTTCAAATCTTATAATACAATTTAAAAGCAACTTAAAAAAAAAGAAAAAGAAAGTGTAATCTAAATAGAAAGCATTTTAATACAAATATTTTACACAAACTTGTAAAATGCAAAATATTATTAAATAATTTTCAAAAGTTTACTTAAAACTGAGATCCATTAAATTTACACGATTTATTTCATTTTCTTTTGTCAAATGAACTGAATGATAAGCACAACACTTCAACATACATAATACAAAAAAAAAAAAAAAAAAATCATTAAATTGAAAAAAAAAAAAAAAAATTACATTCAAAAGAATTTAACTTTAATTAAAAATTTATTTTCACTCTTCGCACTGGATGATAAACTGAACTTAGAGGCAAGTTCTCAGATGAGAATATTTAAAAAACAATGTATCTATCAAATAAAAATAATATGGCCAATGGACTATGATAAATTAATCATGTTTAGATGGATAGTAGAAACCCCTAACCAGATGATAGTAATCAATAGCAATGTGACTAAAAACTTCAGATTGGCTTAAAAAATTCCAACATGACATAAGAAATCTAAAATTTAAATATCCATTTATTTCTCAAAACGAAAAATTAATTCACATATTCATTTATTTTGATTAAGTTGTGTCTTTAGCAAATTTCAGAATAATTTTATTAATGGAAATAAAGTAATTGAAAACAAAGAACTTTCCATTTAATGTCAAGTCTTCAACAGCAATTGATCACAACATTCAGAACTCAGTTAACTATTAAGAATTTGGAGAAAAATAATTTTTATTTTATGAAACCAAAAATTTCTTATTACATATTTTTGTTAACCTGCTTTTAATCAAATAATTTTTAAAGCGATAAATTAGTTATATAAGTTATAAAATTTTATAAGTAACACTTAATGGATATAAAAAGAAAAAAAAAAGTTTTCATTTTCCTCCCTTAAGTTTTCATTGTTATTGAGATTTCAAAACATCAAACAGGTTGATGATCTCTTACACAATACATCAAACATTTTCTTAAAAAAGTTTTTAAAATTTTCTCTTGAATTATGTTTAAAATGTTAAATTACAATCCAATATAGTCAACAGCCTAAGAATTAAATCATATGCATATTTGTTAAAATGTGGCTTTACAAATTTTATCTAAAATAAAGTTTTTCTAAATATTTATTAAAAACCGGTCATAAATTGAATATTTTTATAATTATTATCTGTTATAAATTGAATATTTGAATATTTTTAAAATTCCCTAAATCTAATAAAATTTCATAAGAGATAAAATGCTAATATTAATCTTTAATCAAATATCTTCTACAAATCAGGTATAGAAAAATAAATGTATTATACATGCTCTCATACATAATGATGATGTCTTGTTATTTGTTAAATAATAAGAATTACTTTTGTCATTTAGCCACTGAATTATTCAGAAGGAAAATTGAGCCTTAAAATAAATTTCATACAACAAAATAATAATTGGTAACATTTTACTATTTATTATGTTATATTCACTCATTTGCACAGTAATGATTTAAGAAATATAGACAAGTTATAAATAGTTTAAATTACTTTTATAATATTAGTATTTAATCTATAAATAATTATTAATAAATCAAATAACCAAAAGTAGAATAAATTTGCAATATGTAATTTTTGCTTCATTTTCTCACATGCTTTGTAACATGTTCTACGGTTATATCATCTGCATTTTTGAAAGATTATTTGAATTAGATAGATAAAATACAGTATAAACAGGTAAACCATTCTTGACTTATGCAAAATCTCAATCAATTTTTTATCACTTATATATCTCAATCATTATTTTCAATCTTCAGAAAGATTCTTCTGCAGATACTAAATAATTGATAAAGCTAATATGATTCTCAGTACAGTAATAAGATTTAAATAAAGATCATAATGTGTGTTATGGTAATCTTAGACACCAAACTCAATGGCAATTTTTCATTATAGTTGGAGTTAAGTCTTTGCAAAATTTCAGACTATTTTTAGTTAACCAGTGAATGTAATCTAAATCCTATTAAGAAAAATTATGATCATATAATATAATTTGCATATTCAAATCTAATGTTCATAATAAAAGACATATTATTATTATAATAACTAAAATTTGTAGTCAGGAACTAAGTATCAGTAACACAGTGAGATTTAAAGTACCGAACCCTTTCTTGGATTGGTTTATGTAGAATGTGCATAAATTGCATAATATTTAAAAGTATTAAATATTAAAATAAATTATGTGTTAAATTTAAAAAAAAGAGTCTTCTGAAAAAATGATTAATATACTTATTATTCACATAAAAATCATATCATTCACAAAAAAATTTCCTGAAATTATAAAAAAAAGGTAACAAATAAATATAATAATCTGGATTTTCAATTTTGCATCTAATAATAATATTAGTTACCTACTTTTTTATATGCTGCTCCAGCAGTTATTATAACACGCCTTTCACACTGAGCAATCTTAAAAAAGATAAATCCTATTAATTAAGTAGAACTATAACAATGATATATAAGGCATAAGATTAATTTTGAAAATATTAATATCATAATTAAGGTTTACTATCATCACAAGAATACGAAATTAAAATTGGAGATAAAACATATTATGCAATCAATCCAAAAGAAAATGAGTTTAAAACTAACTGAAAATTGAGAAAACAGCATAAAGAGAAGTTTTATGAAACTTCTAATTACAGAATTCTTTATGGATGATGCAAATCATTAATTCTTATCAGAATGTAACAG
>JAPMOR010047033.1:0-10193 GCA_026543865.1 Argiope aurantia | reverse complement strand
GCCATCAAATAAAATTTATGATGTTGCAGTTTTCGAAAAAAAGTAGTCTTCATATTTTAAATGCATACAATTTTAAAATTCTTGAAGATACATTGACAAATGTTAATTTAATGAAGAGTTATTTTATTAATATGCAAATGCGATACAAACGGATGCATGCAAATGAATGTAAAAAGAAAATAGTCTTTAAACGCAATGCATATCGTTCAATTTTAAAACATGATTTTGAGCACATGACTTTTTTTGAAGTAACACTTTAAAAGTATTACAAAATGAATGCTAGCAGTCAATTTGAGCGTTTCTGAAATATTTTATGCAAATACTAAGCAAAGATTTTTTTTAAAAAATTTCGAGCTCTGTAGATTTTTTTTTTATTAATTTCGAGCTCGCTAGCTTTTTTTTATATTATTATTATTATTTATTTTAATTTCGAGTTCGATAGTTTTTTTTTAATTTTAATTTCGAACACGCTAATTTTTTTTAAATTTTAAGCTTTTTTTTTTAACTTCAAAGCTTGTTTTATTTTGTAAACGCCAAGCTTAACTTTCTATTTTAAATAGCTTTTTTTTAAAGTTTCAATTCTTCAAATAAATACTGCTATTTTTATAATTTCATAGAAACACTCAATTCGAGGCACAAAAGCTATAAAAATCTAATAAGAAAATTTAAAAGATACATTGGCGCAAAAAATCAGAAGCATTTTAAAAATTCTATATTGTACATTTTGGTATCCCAGCCTTTTTAGGTAAATAATCACACTCGCATTATATTAATGAGCATTATTATAAAATTTTGGAATCACAACATCATAATTTAAAAATTTCTGAACATTTAAAATTTCTTAAAATATTGTTTTGACTTTCAAATAGTTTATAAAATCTACTTTACTTTTTAATCTAGAATGTTAAATGATAAAGATGCAAAATATATAATGCTTGTTACACAAATATTTTATTATTTTCTAATAAAAAGTCTAATTCTTAAAATGATAAAAAATATAAAATTAAAAAGGAAAAAATAAAATTAAACACAAAACTATCTTTAGAATTAACAAAATGAACCTTATTAGCAGATTTGAAATTTTAAATGAACCTTTCCGAACTGATGCAAATGCGTAAATCTGAAGCAATGGCCCACGATTTGCTTCACCTACGCCGCTGCAAAACTAAATGAGCAACCTAATTCTTCATTTATTGTACAAAGCCAATCTTAATAATGATAATAGACAGTATAATCACGTCACCCCTCTTGGCGCATGTTATACAGTCCAATTTTCCAGTACTTTGATAATACAGCCAGTCGCTTTTGAAAGTGAAAGAATTCTTAAGTATTAGAATTCCGTTTCTACGACACTTGAATTACCAGTTCACAGACAACTACATCTTTTTAATAGATTCCATATATAAGAATAGGGAAGAGATATATTTTATTACAAATTTTTCAAAGTTTTATACAGGAAAAAGAAATTGCCATTTTTGAATTCAGCGATGTCATATCACTACATGATATATTGATATAATGATTAGAATATAATGGTATAATGAACTGAAATTTGAAGGAAGATTTTAATGGCAGTAAACAAAAATTACAGATTTTAAAATCGCATTTAAAAACTATTCCCGTAATATTTGTTTGTTAATATTAATGAAGACATTTTTCTCCAAAAACAAAGGAATTAAAAAAAGCAGTATCGCATTGAAGGAGTTTAAAAGCATAGACGTTCCCGGACAGGTCGAATATTAAGTGGATCTTCGTCCTGGGAAAAGTTCAGAATTTTCTTTAAAATATGGTTTAATTTAATTTAGAATTCAAATACGGTTCACTGCAAAATTGAAAATCTTTAGAAGATAATAAAAATTTTGTTCTAAGAAATTCGAAAAGTTTTGAAAAACTAAAGTTTCAGTAATTCTTTAGCAACAAGTTCAGCAACAATTAAATTTTTTCCTAATTATCATCTTCATGATTCGTCCAATTGTGAAAATATGAATTCCTTTTGAATGAAGGGTTACATAAGGATTAGATTGAAAAACTCGAATCTTAATGTAAAAAACTTCATTTCAATTTCGATGCCGCCAGTGAATTAAAATTCCCAACTAACAAACGAAGTACTCATCATTTAAGTACATTCTGAATTGTGATCAAACAAAGTATCAAGAATTAATAGAAAATGCCCGCGTATTCTTGAAACGTGCTAATGAAAGTCCGCGTACGTGCTAATGAAAGTCAATTACAATCTTTTTTAATGCAGCAGATGCGATTTACAAAGTCATGAGATAAAGATTCGTCACAGCCGAATAATTCCAAAGAGAAGAATGCATCATTATCTGAAGACATCATTAATACTTTATAAAATGTTAAATATCTTCTTAAATTAATTGCTGAAAAAATGCGAATTTTTTAAAATTCCTTTTTGGTGAAATGTAATCACTGCTGATTCCCTTTCCTATTGGTCTATTAATGACAAACATTCTTCCGACATTTCATTGTTGGAAGTTGCCGAAAATTAGGCAGCTTCTCTTTAAAGCCACACTGATAAACTTTGACTTTGTTTAAAAGGAAGTCCTAACTAAAATTTACAGAAATAAAGGCCTTTTCTTTTAAAATACAAAAACAGTGAAAAGAAATTCCAAGAATACCTTAAACAATTATGGCTTTTAAAATAATTAAAATCCATTGGCAGATGATTGATGGTTCCAAATCAATGCCATTTTCCCGATACTTGGGAGATAGTTTTATTGCATTTACAGATAAGAGATGTGTTAAGTCTTCTTTTAAATAAACCGTACAACATAAAAACTGTGCAGTTTTCTTAAAATTCAATGCTCATCGAATGCTCTAGGTAAAAAAACTCAAGAATTCAAGGGAAAGGAAAAATAAAAGTTACGTATTGTAGTTATGATGGTAAATTGGACATTTATATTATGTTCTGAATGTGAAGTATCCAAAAGGCAATACTTAAAAAATTTAGAAATAGTTGATCAAAGGAATTTGAAACAGTTTTCACCCTATCTTCACTAGATCAGAAGATGCTTCGTGCATTTGCGTTGAAAATTTAAAAAGTTGACGTTCTTTTCTCTTATCTCTGCATTAAATTTCAAATTCAGATCAAAAATATTTTTTTGGGGGGAATGGGCATCAAAATATTTCGCAAAAAGACAATATTATCACTTTACTTTTGTTGACGTACTTTTATGGAAAAAAATACGCCTATTATTAATTTTCGTTTTGTTTAAAAGTTTTGAGTGCGCTGGCATTCTTGCATAGCTTTTAAATGCGAGATAAAATGCATTTGAATCTACAAATTCAAACTTTCTTATCAAAACTTAAGCAGTACTCTTTTCTTATGGATCACTTCTATTTAAATGAATACAGCGTTTAAAAGTTGTTTTTTTTAATTTCGAATATTATTAAAGCTCTACATTAATACAAAATTAACTTAAACAGAAAATCCTGATCCGCTATTTTAGATTAATTTTCTTCTAATAAGAATTAAACTTTTATAGCTCTTCCATTATATTGTTAATTCTTGTAAATATTCATTATAAATACTTTTGTTTTAAATTTTACTAGATAGTTTAGAAAAATATTTAACAAAGCTGTGCCTGAACTTGCATTTAAATATTTTATTCTGATTTATAATGAAGGAAAATTTAGAAATAAAAATTGAGGTACATCGCTATACCTAGAAACATAAGCCAGAAGTCTTATTTAAGTGATTATAATGCGCATTTTATCATATACATAACAATAAATGCGTATAAAAATTTGAAAGCTCTATCTTTATTATAAAAAGAAACTTTAGCAGTTGTAAAATTAAAATATGAAAAAAAAAAACTTAAATGAAGAGAAAAAAATCCATTTCAGGTGTCATTTGTAAATACCTTACATTTATCATAAAGGAAGTCTAACTTTTGACATAAATTAAAAAGAACTTTTGAATTAAAAAGCACGTGTTTAAATATGAATAGAAATATGCATAAAAAAATCGTTATTTCAGGGGGGGGGGGTCCCCTTCTAATGTTGTATTTCTTTAAATATATGAGATGATTTGAAGCTTCTATTTAGGTCAGTAGCAAAGGAAGGCAATTTTCATCATTATTTGGATGCGCTTAATGCAATTAAAAGGATTACGCAATATTTCAATGGAATACAAGAGTTTCAATTTGCAGAGTACCGAACAGTTTACAAAATTCCACATTAGAGAAATAAGATAGAGCATCAGCATTTTATACGAATTAAAACAGACGGATCTTTCAAAATTCGGGGTTTAAAGTTCGCTGGCATTCACATTTAATGCTACGTAAGACATTGCTTTATTTATATTATATATATAATCTGCATATTTTTGCATCTAAAGTTTCGTTGTTTCAATTATTGCCTTGTTTTCCTCAGAAAACTGCTCGGGTTGAAAGCTATTTCAGCAAATAAACCCATAATCTTAATTTCCTAGTTTTCATTGTCAAAGATATCAAAATAAATACGCTTTTGTAGAATATTAAAATTTTCCAAAGAATCCAGTTGAATATACTTTGCGGAATATTTCACAAATAAGAAATCTATGATAACTCCACTAGATTGCACCCACGTTTTCGATTAGAGCGAAAGAAATGAGAGCTGAATTCGAATCTCGTTCGTTTCGGATAATATATTCCATAATTTCTAGTATAAGTGCTTATTGTTTGTTCCGAATTCATTGAGCGCAGTACTTAAGGAAAATCTATACATTTTTAATTCTAACCCAAGTCAAAATTTAATCGAGCTTTCTTTAACAGCAACATTTATTCAGTAAATTTAAAATTAATTTCAAGAAAATATTCCACTACCCGAGAAGAAACATATCAATGGAAAAAAAATGATTCCACACACATTTTTTGCTATCGTCAATTCTCATGTAAAGAAAAATGCTTATTTTATCCTTTGTTAATCAGATAGTTGGATTTAAGATACATGTAGTAGATATACTTTGTAGAGGCAAAACATATCATGGGGAAGTTTTGGGAGAGAATACTTTCATATAAATATTATCTTGCTTATTCGCAAAATGCGCCTTCTCTTAGTAGGAAACAAAACAAATGCAGGATTTTTTTTTACTTTTGCAAAATTTCGCATGGTTAAGTTTTATATAGATGTAACAAAAATGGCAGAAACATTTCAACATAGCACACCGAACCTATTTTTTAACCTAAATAATTCGAGCACCGAAAATAAACTTGAATAGGTATTAAGGTATTCATTTTGGGAAGATCTGGAAGAAGCCTTTACTTTTAAGATAAACTTTCAGTGTCACAAGGTTATTGCCTGGAGATTAGCGTGCCGTAATTTGCATGAAATATGAATTCCTCATTCGTTGAAATAAAATTCTTGCTGCTATGAGAAAAGCAAAAAGCTCTTTTTGAATTATTGGATTTTGATTCTTCCTCTTAATACACAATCTTACCTTGGTAAGAGCAAATAACTAGCCGCCTTTGACGACCCACTTATTTGCACAGATTGATTTTTCGGTCTATTAAATTTTTAAGAATACATTTTAAAAAATGTTATGTCGACAGACTGAAAAAAAAAAAAACTTAATTTTATCAGTCTATTTAATTTGCATGTGTAGCAATTTGGGATGCATACTTTAAATAAAAACTGAAGCAAAAATTCTACTTCGGAGTTATGGTCCGAATAAATTTTTTTTTTTTTAATTTTCAATACTGACAAAACTGAATATTCCATTGGATGATAACATAGGTAGTTATAAGTTATAACATAGTTAGTTGATAGTTAGCGTAGTAAATTTAAAGTGTCAAAATAAAGAAATCATAGTCGGAAAAAAATGAATATCAAGAAAATTTTTTGAGAGTTAAGACAATTTTTGTGAGATGAAAATCGATCACCATATCTTTCTTAAATCATAGCTATTAACCATTTGCCGATAGTTACGCCTCTTTTCGCGCTCGATGAATCTTTGTTTGACACCTGTTTGTTTACTGTTGTATCTTTCTTTTAATGAAATGGAACTTTTTGAGGATATGGCGGACCTTGTCCAAATAATTTTTCATAATATTTTGCATTCAGCTTTCATAACTATTTGAGATTTGGCTGCAGTATGCCAAGTCATTTGTTTATGTTTCATTATTGCCAGGGGACAAAAAGTAATAAAAGCAATTTTTATGTCATGTACATTAACATTTTAGATATAGATATTTATTCTGTAAAGACATTTTTTTACCAACATTTTCCCATTTTTTAAGAGATATATTTAAGAACAATAAACAAATCTAGACAGTGTACTTCCTCGATTAAAGGTAAAATAGAAAAACTACTTTTGAGCTCAAGATTATACTTTTTGAAATGCAATTAACAGCAAATGGAACAATAACAAGTAAATAACAGCAAGCGATAGTCAATAAAACCATTTACGAATGACGATGCGCAATAGTAATGTACACATGTAAAATGATAATCTATCGATATCAGTATACAAAAAACTTAGAAAAGATTAGTTATCCTTGAAATCCATCGCTATCGAAACGGCCAGCTTACTAAGACTCCGATAAATAAATAAAATGGCAAAAGAAGAAAAAAAACCAAAAAGTAAATATAATCAAAAACAAGAGATTTTAGAAACAAAACACCTGAAAGGTAAAGCATGATTGACTATTCGATACTGATTGGATGTAGTACAGATAAAATTTGTTTAATTTCTACACATTCTACGGTTAGTTTTAAAATATTTCACATTTTGAATAAAATAATTTTGACTGTCAAACCCATCAGATTGAGAATAAATCTATAGGCTTTATTAAATAATGGCGAAACGTCATTTCGCTCCTCCCATGTTGGTGGTTTGGAAATAGCTAAATTGCTGGTTCACAAAAGTAAATGCATTTCCCTATTGAGCTTCTAAATTTCATATATTTTCAAATCAAACCAAATTTGCAAATCACCTGAAAAAATACATTAGAAGTTTTACCATATCATTAACATAAATGGAATTATCGAAACAGATTAAGTGATCCGAAATAATTTTCCTGTTATCAACTCGTTGTGCAAGCATTTCAATGTAGCGTGGACTTCTGCAATCCCTTATTTCTACCGTTCTTCTTAAATATATGACATCGACCTTCTACGAAAAACATTGGTAATAAATATTTTCGATAAATGTGCAAAAATACAGAATCTCAGGAAATATTCTCTATATATGTTCAGGAATACAGTAGCATAGAAAAAAATATTTTTCTAGAAATTTTCTTGGATGTTATAATATCAAAGCCATTTTAAACAGTTATACCAATTATTGTCGATCATTTGCCAACACATCAAAGCTGCATTTATTGTTGATACTCGATTTCGTCTTTCCTAATTTTTTTTACAATTCAGTATTTGATATTTATAAATTCCATACTTTACCACACAGTTTTTGTTTCTATCTTAATCCGTTAAATTTTTTCAGGGCTTCTCATTGTCTATTAGATGAAAAGGGTAGAATTAGATCTTGATTGGATAGTAGAAAAATATGAAACATTTTTAAAACAAGATCTTCGAAGATGACTTTCTTACCCGTTTTCTTTTTCTTACAAAAAAAAAATCAGTATTTCTTTTACATTGGAAATGTGAAAAAAGAAAGTTAATTATGGATATTTTATGCAATCTTTTTTTTTTCAAGTTTTTAAAAAGCGATTTTTTTTATTTTTTTTTGCCACGAATTTTGAAAACTCAGACTTGTGCCCTATATGTTTCATTTTCAAAGACAAAAACCGTCACCTTCCAAAATATTTTAGAAAATATGCAACCTTCTATAAAATTGACAAAATTCCTCCAAAACTCCAAAGATTTCTCGGTCTAAAATTTCTGGAACAGTTCACAACTCCGAGCCTCATTTATCAGAGCAGCAAATAAATGTGAGGAATTAAGAACTTTTGGCGAACGAAATTCCTTAGTGTGCGAAACAAAGTCAAATCACTAAAGCAAGCAGTATATGTGAACTACAGTCATGATCAGAACACAACTTTCATTACTGATTCAAATAAATATTAAGACGTCTTAAATTCTACAAGAACAGTGGGGCTAAAATTCTTTTTAACATACAATTCGACATATTCCATTAATAGGCAATTCCAGAGGCCTTTGGTAGAAACTTTATCAAAGTATTAAATATTGTTTATGTAATTTTAAAATTATTACTAATTATTTTAACAGAGGATCTTTGATGCTCACTCATTTCTCTCATTTTCATAATGAAAACTGCATTTTATTGAAGTCTTAATTTGCTAACTCTCTTTCTCTATAAAAAAAATACCAGGAGTCATTTAAGCTCACAGTAATATTAAGTGTTTCGAGACGGATTCAGACAGAATTATATGGTCTTATATGTTTTATATTATATGGTCTTAAATGTTTAAAATTTCGCATACAATGATCCAGGTATTTTCACAATTTACAAAAGCGCCCGTTTTGATTCTACATTCATACGAACTCCACCAATTTAACAGTTGCTACATCCGTTATGTGTCAGGTTTGAGCTCGATGGATTAAATGGGTATGTCTTAAGCAGTTTACGCAGCAAGGGCCGATTCGACAAGCTGAACTTGAATAACTAAAATTGTTTATTATTTTAATTTCTAAATGTCAAAAAAAAACTTGAGTTAGTGATTTTCATGTATTCTAAACGAAACATACGTCTATAGACATTTGAATTCCTTTCAAATTTAGTCATATTCAATTCGTAGAATAATCGAGGGAAAATGCAAAGGTTCCAATAGGTGAAACATCGAGCAGAATTTAATTTTTGCTGCTAAACTGTTTGCAAAATGCGCCGCTTTCCTGGGATAAAATGATTTTGTGGACTCGCTTATCTGCGTGAGTTGGAGGCAAGACAGCCATAACAGAGAATTGCAGGCGAATTTAATTTTCGTTGAAGTATCAAATGTTATATGTACCTTTAGTCTGCAATGTAATCTTCGGAATGGGTGCCTTTGATTTTTGAATCAAAAGTATGTAGAATATGCTTTCAACCAGAAAGAGGACAATTTAAGTTTTTATTAGTGAACAATATACGATTATACCATTTTAATCAACCATGTATACGAAAAATTCAAATTTAACTCAATAACTTCCAACTACAAAAAAAGATAAAATTTTGTTATGCTTTCATTTCTGCATTCCACGAAAATAGTGCGCAATCGTACAAGGCATGTACAAATCGTATTAGACAAAAGGTAATAAATAATATATACTGTCGAAAAATAAACCATATAATTTTATCATTAAAATTGCCATACAGCTTTGCAACTTTGTGCTGTTTTTCAGTTTTTCAGAAAGAATTGCACACCAAGCTGAAATTTGGTCTGAAATGAATGATAAATTAACTTTACATATTTTAACATATGTAGCTCTTAGAACCGGAGACTTAACATAGTTTTCAATAGATTGAGCATGCTGTAATAAAATAGAAAATATTTTATTTCGAAAGGTGGGGAGGAATAAAAGAAATTTCAGCTGCGCTGTGGTTACAGGTGCACTTGTCACGTGATTCACTTCCAGTTTATCGATGATTTCTCACTCACGAGAGATTTCGTAATATTCACGGAACAATACCGGATTGAGAGCCGATTTCCTGATTTCATTCTAAGGCATGGTCCTCAGTTTATTAAAATTTGCTCTTTGACATCGAGGGGAAAACAAACAAAACAGACACCATACTTTCAATTAATAAATTTTTTAAAGTAATTTTTTTTTTCAAAAATTAATTATATGTAGAGATTCCTCCGAATATGTAAATTTCCAAATGCAAGTTGCATTTCGAAGATAGTGATAACAATGGAAGCCATGCAAGCAAAAACTTCTCTCACGAATACAGCAATGAAATCTAATTTTATATTTGATTATGTCAGTTGCACATGGCTTAACTCTATGCAACTATATTCACTGTTTAACCTTAAAATGAATTTGAAACGTTAAACGTTGGTAATAACTTTAAAAAAGATTCGCAGTTGTAGTGGGAAAAATATAGCTCGTCTCCTTTAAACTATTCACCTCTAGTTCTTTAATTATATTAAATAAAATACAATTTTTTTGCATAACAATTTTAACAAAATTTTTATAATTTAATATTTGTTATAAAATGTATAAGGAACTTTTTTGAGTTTCATTCTCAACAAATTTTAATTCAATTTACCACTTTAATTTGAAGGGAAAAAAGTATAAAT
>JAPMOR010047030.1:0-71398 GCA_026543865.1 Argiope aurantia | reverse complement strand
AGTGCTTCAAACATGGAAGAACCTTTTTAAGTGACGATGAAAGATTGGGCAGGCCATCGACGTCAACCACTGAAGACAATTTGAAAATCGTTGAGGGTATGGTGACTGAAAACAGATGAGTCAAAGTAGACGAAATCACCAGTACTTTACATATTAGTCATGGTTCAGTGTATTTCATCCTAAATGGCACAAGGTACGAAGGCAGAAACAATAAAAGACTTGGGATTCGATTTGCTGGAACATACGCCATACAGTCCATACCTGGCTCTAAGCGATTTTCATATGTTTGGAAAATTGAAAAAAAAATTAAGGGGAAGAAGATTTGCTATCGATGAAGAAGTCATTGATGCGGTGAAAAATTGTTTACAGATACAACAGAAATATTTTTTTCCGAGGGAATCAAAAATTTTGCGAAACATTGGGGAAAATACGTTGAAGTCCAGAGAGGTTATGTAGAAAAATAATGCTTGTTTCAGTTTTCTATCATTAGAATAAATGCATCTTTTCTCAAATGTACCTTTACTTTTTGACTTTCCCTTGCAATTAAAAAATAAATACTGTTTTGAAAAAAGAGGAAAATTTACATTTAATTGGATTAAAATCCATCAAAGAACTATAGAAAGGCAAAAGCAGCTAAATTGGCCAATGCAGCTCTTCTATTAGAGGAAATAGATATTCACTACTATGGATTCCTTGTTAAAGTTAGAAATGAAAACAGAAGTAAAATTAAATACCAACACTTTTGGAATAATTCTCAAAAAGCTTAAAAAACAAAAGAATTATTTCTAGAAATGAAATTTCTAAAAGCGATTCTTTCTAGAAATTTCGATTTCAGAATCCAATTTCAAATTTTTCAGAAAATTAAATGCTTTCTGAAAAATTTGAAATTGGATTCTGCTGATGCATAGCTTTGCATAAGTGGGACTAATGCTTTTAACCAAGTTCTAGAAACGATTTTTGCATATCTTTGGCTTCAAAATTTGAAAAGCATTTTTCGGATCAAATAATCACTCTTTATTTGATCACAATTTTATTACGAGTATCATCAAAATATAATCTTTGTGTAACCTCAGAAGGGGATTTAAAATTTAAGAAATGCAATTATGCTCAATTTAGCAGCATCTAGAAAAATGCTAATTTGGACGTTGTCAAAAACTAAAAGTCCAAGATCTTATAAATATATATGATTGTCCTCTTTGAAATTAACAGTTAATTCATAATAAAAAAATAAATTATTTCCTTCTTGATGCTCATATTTAGATTATTCTAGAATCATTTGTTCTTGTATAAGGCTGGAGTATTTTTTTTTCTTAATTGGATAAGGGTTGTTTATTATTTTTTAAACCTACTCAGTAGATCAGGTTTTTCTTTTTTTTTTCTTTTTTTCTTTTTTTTTTTTTTTTTGGAAAAATTAGTCTATGGGTCACTCATTTATTGGCTTCACTTATAAAAAGGACGATCGGATATGGTAAAAAGGATACTAATGGTGCGAAAATATCAAAAAATGTTTTAACTAAAAAAAGTTGAAATTAACTCGTTTTTCTTGTCCTCGCTTTTAAAATTTTTACAAACCTTTTTCCAAGTTGACATCGAAAAATAATGTATGAATAATTCAGTATTTTGTTTTCTATGTTTTCACTTGTTCTTACGTTGGAGGACAAAGAACTATAGGAAAAAGCTCTGTTGCCACAGAGCACATAAATGTATAATATTTGGAAAATATCACATATTTTCAACATATTGTTTAAATTTTATGCATCAAAAATATATGTCTAAAAGATAAAAAAAGAAAATGTGATGACTCACAAAATAATTGTGCTACCAAATATTTTACTTAGCGTATTATTGAAATGCAATATTTTGGAATTTTTTATGTTCTCTTCTTGGAGAATATGTTTTGCTCGAAAATGCATTATTCATGAGGAAAATGTGAGAACACTGTCAGAAATAATAAACAACTTTCCTCAATTTTATACAAAAAATTCTTACTTTAAGCACGTAATCAATTGTCGAATTGTTACTTACTACTCATGCGAAGGGTTATAAATATTTTAAACGTATTTTTGAAGTATTGAGTGTTCGTAAAAATTCTCTACTTCTCTAAAAATATGTGAAGAATAAGTAATTTCTATTTGAAAGCTAATTTTGAAAATGTGAAGTTTGAAAATTTTGGTGTATATATAATTTGCCAGAGATAATTTCAGATACATTTATTTATTTTCATTGTTGATTATTTATGAAATTTGAAAATTTATTTATAATTATGAAATTTATTTATGATTATTTTGATGAAAGAAGCATTCTTTTTCAACACGAACGTTTTCAAAACCACAACTTCTTTTTGAATGAATACTTCGAAAAAACAAAATTAGATTCCTTTACCTGTAAATATTGCAAATTATAATTTTATTGTATATGCGAGTTTTTAATTGATTTCAATTTTTAAGAAAATTTCTATATAGAAATAAACAACTAAATTTCTTAGGGAAAATAAAATTTAATGCTTTATGTTAATCTAAAATCAAAAGTTTCAATTTATTCTTCCTTTATATTTTAGTCATAAAATATATGCTTTAGTTATTAAGTAAATAAAAATAAATCAGCGATGTAACTCAACGTTTCAGACATTTTAACTTAATATAAAAAGTGTTTTATAAACAATTAGTGTTTATACACCATTCGGTATCTAAACTTGTACTGAGAGATTCAAACAATAATAATTATTCCTTAAGAAATGCAGATACAATTTTAAATCGTGTAACTTTTCATCCATATTTTATTAAAATAAGTGATTATTGAAATAATTTATTAAAATAATTATTGTTTAAATTTATTATAAAATATTGATTTATTAAAATAATTAAATCAATATTTTATTAAAATTTAACCACCTGGAAATAAAATTCATTACATTCTAATAAAAATAAAACCACTTATAATGATGTATTAGAATGCACTGATATTCCATAAATTGAATGAAAATATTTAATAAAAATATCACACTGATATTGAAAATATAAATAAAACATGTCAATCATCCGAAACTAAAAATATAAGACAATAAATTTAATAAATATTTTTGTAAAAATATACAAAAAATATACTCCTTTCAGTTTCTTTAATGTTTATGAACTTTAACGAATTCTTACTATTTAACATTAACAAAGAATACTACATTATGTCGTATTTTCTAATACGGCATAAAGTAGTATCAGTTATAAAATGGAAATAATTTCTACACGTTTTGCTAAAATTTGAAACATTAGGTAATATAATATCCTGTTATTAAATTTGAGTATTCCTAGTGTGTTTTTCAAGATGTCAAACTCTACACACCTTTCTTCATTAATTAATTTTTTTGTATTAATTCTTTAATTTAGAGGTGCTTATTTTTAATAATGCAAACTTTGGAATACGGCAATTGCTTATTGCATTATATTATTCCTCAAAATATTCCAAAGAATCTCATAGCTGCATTACATCTTTTGGTCAATTTGAATCCCCCCCAATTTTTTTTTTTTTTTTTTTTTTTTTTTTGCAACAACCTCCGAATATCGGTCATAAATATTTTACTGAGAAGTGTTTTCCTCATTGAAAAATAGGATACTCCGTTTTTAAAAGTTTTATTGCATGGATGAAAATGACAATGTATTCAATACATTGATATGAGAACAAACTGTTTAAAAAATATTTTAGCATATTTACTTAATAAATGATGTTGTATTTATTCAACAGATCAGTAAGAAACTTGTTTACAATATTTTTGTGTTCTTTCTACTCATTGGGCATTGAATTCAAGAAAAAATATGTATGCCAGAAAAATAAAGAGAATGCTCTTTGTTTTGAATGCATTATTTAACTTTTCTGCAGTTTGTAAACCTCAAAAATGGGGAATAATTATTATCAATAAATAATATTGAATCTGAAATGTTTTCTTTGAAATATTTTATACACGAGGAGAGAGTGCCATCATTTTCCTTTTTTCCTCTGAATTTTCCCTTTCAATTTTTTCATAGATTAAAAATCCACGTGAAATGAGATAAAAATGTGAAATTAAATTGGCGGCATTTAAGTATTTCACCTTTTTTCCTCTCTTTAAACATTTTCAAAATATACAAATTTATTCAAAATGGTACGTTTAATAATGATCAAAATTATTGTCTAATGATATATTGGAAGAAAATGAATTCCTGTAATTTTGTAATTTTTATTTTAATAGTGCTGTTTGTAAATTTCATATCTTTATAAAGGATTTTTTAAATTTAAAATTACTTTTAAATTATTTATTGTAGAGAAAATATCTCAACAAATCTACATACAGAGATTTTCAAAGAAGTACAAAATTCAGTATCTACAAACCATAAAAAATATTTTGTTTTATTTTCTGATATAAATTTAGGTTACATTACTCTGTAAGGTTTGGATTAGGCGTTACTCTGAAATTTGAAATTTAAACTTAAGCTTTCTAGAGAATATCTGCAATTTCAAATACTATGTTTTGAAATATAATAATTTCCTTAGTTTTCTTTAATAAATTCTTATCATTCATTGACTTAGTGGAGCAAGATACTATTTTATTCAACCATTGGACATTTAGCTATTTTATTATGCATTCGCGACGAAATGCGTTTCTCGTTTTCTTTTAGACTAGACTCTTTTAGACTTTCTTTACCCTGAGAATCCCTTAAAGTCATGTAATACGACACATGAGCATGTTTTTATATTTTTCTTCACTTCATTTCATTTCTATTTTCAATATTTTCATCTGATGTAGGATACTAATGTCAGAGATGTTACAAAATTTTCTAAAAAAATGGTAAATTTTATATTTCGTTACTTAACTTTAAATTTCAATAAATTGTAAGTTCTATCCCATAAGAATAAAATAGGAAAATGTTTCTTGACTCAATATTCATTATTTTGTTATTTTATAAATTGATATATATAGCGCGTCCAAATGGTAACTTTTTAATTGGAATGCATGGTAACTTTTTAAACTTTTAGTTACTAAAAACTTAAAGTTTTTAGGTACTAAAACTTTAAATTTAAGCTGATATTTGAAATAGTATTTTACTAATTCTTCATATTCTTTTACTTTATTCTTATATTGATAAATTTATTATTACGTTCTAAGAACTTGCAGATAAATTTTGTTTTTAAATTTGAATTTGCATTTGAATTTTTTTATTTTGCCTTTTTTATGTTTTTAAAACTATTCGACTTATTAGTAAACATCCATAATAATGATTAAACATCATATGATTAAACACCCATAACAAAACATTTAATAAAACTTTATAAAGGTCTGTAAAATATTCAATTTCTCTTTAGTTTTAAAATTTGGATTGTTCTACTGGGTGAGCAAGAAGTGCTTAAAACTTGAAAAATTCATAAAACCCGTAAAATTAAGCAAAATGAAAAACGGTTTGCAGATTTAGCATTGGTAAATCAGGAAATTTTTTATGTAAGAAAAAAATTATTCAAAAAACTGTCGATAGGTGGCGCTGGCATGAAAGACTTAGTTAGAAATATGTAAATGAGGCAGGCGATTACAAATACTTATGTCTTGATCCAGAATCAGTTTTCCGTTGCATGCTATGTACGTAAACAAGGATGCTATGGGAAAAAGATAAAGCTTTGTTGGTGAAGCTGTTTTACTTGAACCAGAAGTCAGCGACTGTTTCACTTCAGACTTCAGAAAAATGTGAAGAATAAGATAGGACCATTAACAGTGGCAGGCCTCATGAAGCTTGTTCAGCGATTTAAGAAAACTGGATAGCTGGAGGATCGTGTAAGGTCCAGACGAAGAAGGCTAAGGCATGCACGTTCGGTACGCGTTGCAGCCGAAATGGAAACATTAGCGTCAGAATTGGCTGCAGGGACTAGCAACACACAAGAAGCTGGTTGTAGCTAAGTTTCCATTGCCTCCTCGATCTCCAGCACTGACACCAGCCGACTTTTGGCTATGGAAAAATTTAAAATCCTGGTTGTACTGATCCCGTCCCTCCAATCTGTTGCAATTGAAAAATGTAATCCGCCGATAGCTGCCTTGTATACAGCCGGGCATGCTGCACTCGGCCGTTGCTGGATTTGTGACAAGTCTGCAATATGTTATATCCTTTGGTGGTGGACATATAGAACACATATTGTTATAATAAATGGTTTGGTAATATTATTTTTATTTTTTTGCTTGTCTTTTCTTTCACTTATGTGCAAAACGGCACCTATCGGTTGTATTTTGAATTAATATATATATATATATATTTAGATGGAAAAAAAAAAGACCCGTGACGTATCGATGCTAAATCTGCAAACCGTATTTTATTTTACTTAATTGTGCGGATTTTATGAATTTTTAAAGTTTTTAGTAACTCTTTGTCCACTCGGTATTATTAACTCATTTAAGGGAAGGAAGACCTCAGACACAATTTTACATTTCTGACAAATCTTTCCAGATTTAAATTATTCAATGCAGTACATTATAGTTCTTTCTCGAATATAGATTATTAGCTACTTCATCTTTAACACCCAGATACATATTTAACAATTTTATGAAAAGAAAAACTCCAGAGTTCCATATAAAATTAATACCATTAATGAACCTTAATTTCAAACTTACAAATGTTGTTTGTGTTAATTTTAGATAATAAATATATTTTTGAGTTTTTATTGAATAATTCTAATTTTCAAATGTTTTTTTTATGTTTTTAGTTATTTGAGTTAAAATTTCAAAATTTTAATTCATTAAATATTATATTAATTTCAACTTGTAATTAGAATAATAATATAATAATAATATAATGAATGTAAGCCCGAGTTACCAATTTTATTTATCTGCAAATTTGAAATTATAGTTCCAGCAAACTTGAAATACATAATTTACGTTTTTAAATATATTTTGACCGGATAAATCAAAATATATTTTAACAAAGGGAGAGAGTAAAAAAGGTAAGAATATAGAGAAATCTATGAGTAGGAAAACTTGTATTAATATGCTATAAATATGTTACATATCAATGTTCTGCCTTTCTTTGGATATTAATAAATTATTTGATTAATAAAAAAAAACTAATAGCGCTTATTACATGTTTTTTAAAGAACATTAAGTGCTCACAGAACAGACAAAAACTATAAAGAATTATCAGTAACAGTTGCCCCATTTAAAGAATTATTATAACCGGAACTGTAGCTTAGAAGCATCGTCGTAATACCTAACACAATCTGTCAGCAACTAACTTAGATACACAGTTATAGTTTTAAATTTATATGGCTTTAAATTAGAAAAATTCTAATCGACACAACATCGACACTTAAATACATAAATAACGAATAACTTATTATATTATAAATGCCATTATCTTTTCTTTATCTGATTTTAAATTATAATTCATTTCACCAATAAGTAAATGAGCAAACGCAATATATTTTCTTTGAGTATGAAACTACTAAAGACACATCCAAATAATGACATAAACATGCTTTCTGAAGAAATTCTCACATGTAATGACTCCTATGTTAGAACATCTATAATACAAAACGAATCCTAATTTTTCAACCTTATATGTGGTATTTTCTTCAATTGAATGTATGTATTTTATTTAATAGAAAAATTCCATAAGTTGATTCATTAAATTAAAACAGAATGCTTCCCAATGATTGTGATTTGTTTTCAGAAGCTGTTATTGACACACAAAATAGCACCTAGTGTAAGAAAAAAAAATCTGTTTACAAAAAATTTTGTTGATTTGTTTTTCAGTTTTTCCTTTCCTTCTAAGAATTACATTTAATATTTTAAGAAACAGAATGTCAGTTCAAAATAAAAGCCATATATAATTCCGAAAAGAATTGTCTGCAAGAAGAATGAAAAGAATTAAGCTTTCAACCAGACTTTCGAATGTTTATTTCCATCACATTCTATTTTCTTTTTCCCCTGACGTGAAAGTAGAGTTTGAAATCTTAGCTAATAAATTTGTTCAAGATTTTCTTTTCTAATTATATTTTTTTCATCTCTGTATTTTCGAGTGCTTCATCTTTTGTCCCTTTACTTTTTTTACCCAGAAGAGTGATGTTCGGAAGGTTTACATTGAGTGCTGGAAAAGCTGAATAAATAGAAAGTCTGATTTTGAAAAAAATAAACATTACACTTTGAGAGACTTCAAAATATTAAAAAAAATTACAAAATTTAGCAAAAAACATACTATTTCCACTTTATTTTTATAATACTATTTGCATACCATTTTTTCCCCCGTTTTAATAAAAAAAGAAATTTATTTAACTATCGATGAAAATTTTAGTTTCGTGTTAAGTCCTAATTCTGTAAAATTTAATTCTTATATGATCAGGATTAAAATTATTAAAGCTCGATTGGTTAATTTATTAAATTAAATCCAAGTTTAAGGCTACGAAAAAGCTATTTGGAGACCAGTTTCTTGATGGCATTTAATGGTAAGCAACGAAGGTGGCGTTAATGGTGGCATAAACGACAAATTAGCAGGAACGATGGTGGCATCAACGTTGAAGGCTTTTTTCATTTTAATCTATTAAATTTTGCAATTTAGAAGTAGTTTGACGCAAAACAGATTTTGTGTAACCCGTGGCGCATATATATTGGACGCTAGCTATAATTGAGTAAAGAGACCCCATTTCACTCAGCTTGAAGCCAAGACATTGTTACCGAGCTACTATAGCCAAAATTAAATACTCGATGCATTCATCACGTGCGTAAAAACACAAGTAATAATTAATCGCTTGGGGAAGAAAGCGGACACAAAGATGGTAATTCATTGTGGGTATTTTTGGATGCTTGCCAGATGAGGAAGGTGATGGCGGGTTTTGAAAAATAGAATTTCAGACTTATTCTTTAAAAATATTATTGTTGTACTTGAGTTATTGATAGCGATTTTTTTTTTGAAATTCTGTCTGCGACACTTTCAACGCAAGTAATAATTTAAATGGAAATCCATACCATGGTCTTAGATGACGCCGGAGGGCAATAAAATGTTCTGCAGTTTCAACTTAGTTGAGAGCTGACGTGACATTCCTGGAATGTATAAGCAGTAGCTCACATATATAAGCAGCTTGTCCACTATTGATTTAATTCATTAAGATATGGAATAATTCAGGGAGAACATGGCTAATGGGTAACATCGTCTAACTCTTCTCTTAATTAGAATTATTCAAAAATTAATAATCAATGCGTTTTTTAACAAATAATTGTTTGATGAGTCCAAGTTGGTTGGAAAAATATGAATGTGAAATGCCATCCCTGATGCATTCCAGAAAGGGGACCAACTACCATGTACTGGAGTTAAATCATATTTCTACATTAAAGATCTGAGCTGAATAACTGAATTCAGTATGAGATTATATATAATAATAATATGACTTTATGATGGCGACAATCTATTAATAAATAAACCAAGCTAAAAGTTTGAAAAAAAATTCTCGAAATTAAATCTCGAATATTTTTTCGAAACTGATATTGAGATTCAATATGGAAAAGCTTCCTAAAGATATACTGCAATTATACTAAATTTCTTTTCAAACTGAATTTTCCAAATCATTTTCTACCCATGTAAGTCTTAAGTACGTACTCGACAGAAGGTGAATAACTTAAAACAGAAAGATAAATACATGCGTTTTATTAGGAACTTCTAATTTATGATTCCACATAGGTTTAGAAAATCATCACCATATTATTTTTTGATATTTCAATTTTATTCATCATGTAACCATGGAAATATTTGGGCCATAATCGGAATTTTATGTATTAGACCTCTCACATGAAATGAAATTGGTTGAAAGCATGGTTCAAAGAAGCCATCCTCAGTTCTCGAAATTAAACAGTCATATTCAAAAGTTTTATGATCAAATCAAATCCAAAATTATTATTACAGTTATTCCAATTTCATAAAATGTCAACTGTTTCATTTTGCATGATAACGCATTTTTATTTTACTTTTTAATTATTTTCTGTCTCGACCTCTTCACTATTAGCGAGATTATTTAAATTTTATTTTTTCACCAAATATTTGTATTTTTTTCAATCGTGGTTGGGAGTCAAAATATTTTTCAACTAACCTCATAAGTTTTGTAATGACAATGATAAAGTTATTTTAATTTGGTATTGGAGGAAATCAGAATTTTTAATACGGGTCGATTTCTCTCCTATATATCTCAACTTACAATACAAAATGTCTTTTTTAATGTACAACCAAAGATTTTTGGAAGTATTTTATATTATAAAGTGTCAAGTTATATATAGTAACATCATACGTTTCTTAATGACATATAAACATTTACAAAACATTCCACTTATGATATTTTAGTAATTTTTAATTAATAGTATTGCTTCTAAGAGATATCTTGTGATTTCAGAGAATCTTTAGATTATAGTTTTCGAATAATTGAGCATGATTTGTGGTTTGAACCAGAAGGAAGAAACAATAAAAAGAGAAAGCACCAAGTTGTCATTTACATAATGAAAACTTAAAATGAGTAATTAAACATACAGCTAAAAGTTTCTTTAAATCATTTTTTAATCTTTAGGTTATTAAATTATCTGCTATTCGTAAATTGTACTGCGTTAAGTAATTCTACATCTAAGGGCACTTATAGTTATGATACTAAAACCTGGGAATAAAATATAAATTTTCTTTTTCTTCTGCTTAATTTCAGTATGCAAAGGTATAAAGATGAATTATTGGATTAAAAAAATATCGCTTTTACTGAAAGAAAAAAAAAGAACGAAAGAAAGAAAATGTATAATCTGAATTAGAAAAATGCGAAATAATCAAGAATACATTTCAATTCCATAGGTACTAATTGATGGTGCTAACTTTTGGATAAATAATAATCGCATCTATGCTTCCAATTCAGTGACTCTTTATGGTGTGATATTCAAAAGAATTAAAAGGTAAACTAAACTTTCATTTGATGATCGCCATAAGAAAAATATTTATTATTGTCTCCTTTTTGTAGATATTTTCTCCTAGATGTTTCTTATTCATTAATGCAGTTATTTGATAATAATTTAAAACAGTATTTTTAATATGTCATTTCATATTTAATTTACCTTACAAAATAACTCTTATCAGTCATCTAAAATGTATATTAAGTTGATGGAAAATAAAATTACAATATGCTGATTTACTACTACATTATCTAAATGTCTTTAAAATGAAAACAATTCATTTTTAAAGTAATATTGCTGCAAGAATGCTTTTAAAGCGATATATATTTGACAGGAATAACGTGTATAATGAATAATGCTAAAATTCCTAGTGGTTTAATTTCATTAATTTAATTAATTTAAGACCCACCTACGATTATAACTATTTTCATATTTTTAGACTGGATCGTGTAAGGATACACATATATAATCTAGAAATGTATTCCTTGATTATTTAAAGTAGGAATTGATGTTAAAAATGATTTTTTATATATTAACTAATTTTCTTAGTATCAATATAATTAGGATATATGAAGTTTCCTGTTTCTTTATTTTGCATTATTTTCTCTTTAAATGCAGTGATGTGTCGCTGAATTTCGCAATTTATTTTTTAATAAAAACATTTAATTAAATTAGAGAAATTCTATATTATGATTATGTTTATTCAAACCATCAGTACAGTCTAGTACAGGGACCATCAGTACATTATTTCCGAATAATGTAATTAAAAGCGAAAAATAAACGGTAAAAATACATTAACTAAACACAACCAAAGAAAGTTTTTTAAATAATTAATTAAACTTTTAATCATCTATATAAGAAAAATGCACCTTAATAAATTAATTAAGCTTACAGTTATTGATCTGCCTTAACAACAAAGGAGTTATTATGAACTTTACAAGTTTTTATTTTAATCAATTTATGATGGGAGTAGTTTTAAGAATTTGCAACGTTAGTATTATTTTTGAATAAATTATTAAACTTGTATTTAAAATAATTTAGCCAGTAAACATTTCTTGATGAATAAAATAGCTGCTAATTCAATAAAAACTAAATAATTTTTCACTTATTTGAAGTATTCAATGACAGGATGTATAATAGATATAAATTACTTACAAAATATCCTGTATTGTATAAACACTAAATACTTGTTGTATTAATAATAAAATTACAGATATAGTAAATATATATTTATATATTATTTTCTATGCTTAAATCTATATTTTAAATACTCAAATTAGTCTCGTATTTTTCTATAATTTTTTCTCAAAATCTTTTAAATTTGAAATATTTTAAATACACTAAACTAACTGCATATAAACATCATTTTCTTTCAGATATTCTCTTGAAATATCTTATAGTAAATATTCAATAAAAATGAATAAACATCATTGATACATCATCATAACATCATGAATACATATAAACATCATTTTCTTTCAGATATTCTCTTGAAATATCTTATAGTAAATATTTTAAAAAATGAAACAGTAGTGACTGTTATACTTCTTCTTTCCACGGAAAATGTTTTGATAACGCATGAAGCTAAAGAACGCATGCCTATTACGCTTTCCGTTTTTTGAAGACATTCTAAAACCGATATGAAAATATGTAAAAAAAAAAAAAAAACCTTGCTATTATTCAGACATATAAGAGAGACTATAGGTAAATATGTCATATTCTGAATCATCTAAAACTTTCGTATTCTGATTTTATGATTGCTTTGTAACTATTCTTTTGATTCTAAACCTTAAAAATTGTTCTATTTCTCTCTAAGATATTTTCGAAGATCTCATGTGGAATCAAGAATCATGTGGATTCTTGCAAATACAAAAACTCTTCTAAACCGAAGGGATTTCCTGAAGAATAAAAATAGCTACATATATTATTCATTCCAATTTACTGGTTTTCCAGTATTCAAGAAAACATCGTCTCTAGTCTATTTGAAGTTTTATGCGCCAGATAGAATTTTATTTTAAATCTATACTATCCATGTGGTGAATGCTAAAATTCAAACATAACGTATAACAAAAAGTTTTTTCTTTGTATGGCACATTGCCAGCGTATGAAATCTGTATTTCTTGTTCTATATTCATTCCTTTTTATATTAAAAATGAAAAAAGTATAGAATTTGAAAAACGAAAATTTTTAGCATCTATAAATGGAGTGCGTGACTATGATTTGCTTTTGAATAGGTATATCATCATTCTTGATATGGCACGGATCAATAAATTTAATATAAGAAATATTTTCAGTTCACTTTTCTCTCTCATGCTCTTATCTAATTTATGATACGCAGGAGTGAAGTTATTTTTTGAATATCACAAAGCTGCTTCAAGAAAGTTAAGTCTACAGTTAAAGCTATATTAATAATCATGCCTATATATTTTATACAAGCTGCTGTTAATAACACTAGAAGACATTAAAATTTTAAAAAAATCGTACATTTCAATAAATACAAATAACATACAATGCAATATATAATTTAATTTCTATTTTGTTTATTTACATGCTTCAGCATTTATTTTTAAATAAAGGATATATTATCTTATTTCTATTTATCTAAATTTATACATACATTTTTATTCGCATTATAAATATTATGCTGGTTATGAAACTTGTTGAAATATTTTGATGTAGAAGGCTCTTCTAAATTAGAAATATATTAATTTAATTTATGTTATTGGCGTGACATGGATTGCTCTTACACAATGCGTTTGTAAAAGGGGCGAATTAAAGAAAAATATGTAGATTTTATATAAATAATGGATTTTAGAAAAAAGTTATAATTTAAATATTAATTTAAAATATAATTATTTTAAAATTAAGGATTTTTTGGCCATTTAATAATAATATGAATAAATTTAAATTTCCCTTTTTTAACAGAAAAAAAATAGTAATACTTCGATTTTCTGATAAGGAAAAATTTAATAATGTGTGTCTTGATTTAAATTTCTGATATATATATATATATATATATATGAGTGTGTGTGTGTGTGTGTGTGTGTGTATGCGCGTGCGCGCGCGTGTGTTTATGCTTCCGAAGAAGTAATTTATAGGAGCAATCCGAAGTATTATTTTTCACATGCTTATTCTTTAAATCATTTGAAATAAATCTTTTTTCAAATCGGGTACAGTACTCAAAAATTCATAAAAACTTTGTCTTACTTTATTGGTTTATTTCATTGCTCTTACACTCCAAAATTTAACGCTGTCCCATTTATATAATATATATTTAGATGTTTATTCCGTTAATAAACGAAATTCAGGCGTAAATTATCATAAAGCTTTTACTCCATGGTAGGTATTTCATCAATACTATTTTTTTTTTTAAATATTAAAGATTTTTATCTCTTATATAATAAAATTCTTCTCATGCATTGGACATTCAGAAGCTTTGCTTTTTAAAATTCAAGGCATAAAATGAATTAGTGATAAATTTTCTCATTTCTTACTAGAGTCAAGAGTAAAAATTTTACAGTAACTTTAATAATAGTTGTATTAACAAAATATTAGCATAATTTTGTCTAATATACTTAAGTAAATCTGCAAATATGATTTGAAGCAACGTATCCATATTTACAAAAATTAGTAGATAATTTGAATACATAACTTTTAAGAATTAAAGGAGTTGGAAAATAATTGCTTTTTTCATAGTGATTTTATTTGAATGTTATATTACAATAATTATCAAAATATTTTCAATAATACTTAAAAAACAACGGATATGTAATGTGTCTTTTTAAAATCTAAGATTTTACTATCATAATAAAAAAACCTTTTGTTAACTATGTAAAAAATAATTGGCATATTTTAAATGGAATCGGAAAGGAATGGCAATTGTTTATTCAAAAATATAGAATTTTGTATATCTACCTACATTTGCTTTGAAGACCATATATTTATTGAAGATTTAAATTAGATAAAAAAAAATTACTATCCTCAAAATATTTTATATTCAAGCTTCTGCATTTCACAGAACTTTCATATGTGAAATGCAGAAGAATTTATTTTATTAAAAGACGGAGAACATTCAGAGTATTCTTCTTTACCACCTTTCAATTAAAAGATTTTCAGTACTTTTACATAAAACTTTACCTAAAATGTTTTTAACGAATCATAATTTTTTTCCTCCAAATATAAACTATGGATAAAAAAAGTCTTTTGACATACTTTTAAGTTTTCAGCCATATATATTATTCTTTAAGAAACCATAATTTATAAAATGTTTTGACAAGCAAAGTAAATAATTTAATCCCACGGCGTTTTATGTCACACTTTTAATTAAAAATTTAACTTCAACAGAAATATATATCATAATGTGACACTTTTCCGAATTATCTTTAATTTTTGCTACTATACTATTGTTTATATTAGTAAGAATCTGCAGATTTCGCCGGCTACTCCATTTGCCAAATGTTATTTCCAAGAAAATCATCAACAATATAAAACATATAAAAATAAGTCCAGGACTTCAGAAATTATGTAAAACCTCACATGGCTTCAAAGATTTTTTTTATCCCTTTAGCGTCATAGCTACTATATTAAAGACGATCATCGATAAGTTATTGCTCACTTGATGCCACCCAGATGGATTTCTCAGCCATCAAAATGGCCGCTTTTACTAACGTTGGAGAGTACAGGTCCCAGGTTCAATCCAGTTGAAGATTTGTCGAAAAGAATTCTGTGTGCTGAATCTCCACTTATCAATGAAAAGTATCCTGGTATATCCAAAAACGATGTGCTTATGACAAACGGACTCTTCTTTGTGCTACTCTCAGAGGAAGACATTGTCTTAGATGTGCGGTGTAAATGGCTTTCCATGTTAGATATATTGCTTGTTTGGAAAATATTTTTCCAAACACTGCAATAATCTCTGCAGTCCACTTTCCCTGTGACTACCGACGTCGTTGTGCACTTAATGCCGAGCATAGTTCCTGCGAAAGTGAGGGCTCTTGTGTAGTCTTGAACCTAGCTTCCTAGTGATGGCAGTTTAACTATTGAACGTTTGGAATTGATTCTACTTCCTGAATACCTGCTTTTGAAGCCTCTTGAGGTTCAAGATTTCCAACGACTTCGCGTATTAATGAATCATCTAAACGATTATGAAATCTTTTTCTTCTTGCTATCAGTTGAACTTGTGGCAATATTTGCAATACTGTAGCCAAAAGTCCCAGTCAAATTGTATATTATGCTATAAAATTTACGCTAAACATCCTTTAATGAAAACTAGAAGCTAACATTGTGCTACCGGTTCTTCAAAATATATACAAATTTTATCAATTTTACTTGTAGCGGGTTTGACTTTTTGTAAAGAACGCGTTATGATCTTAATTTTGGACATGATTGTATAATGACTCCTTCTTTTTAATAAATTTTGAAGCAAGCAATAAAAATTCGAAGTTTTCGTAGGAAATAAAAAAAAAATCTTTCTATTTTGACTTGCTCAATACAAAAGAAGTAAAGTTTAGCCTTGACAAAAAAGTACACTCGTATGTAATTTAAAAACAAAATGCGATCCAATATATTATTCTAATCTTATGAATTCAGCTGACTGAAAGGGGACTTACGGCTACATTTTTCCTTTCTTTCTCCGTTCTTGTATGAAACCATTTTTAATGCAATGTGCTCTTATACAGATAAAACGTGATTTTTTTTAAGAAAGACTACTTTGTGGAAATATGTAGGCAGTTTTATTTTTAGATTAAATATGGAAAAGCAAAGTACACACATCTGTTATACAGTCTGGTATGGATATATCTCTACCCTTTTATTTTATGAATGTCTCAAAGTCTTTAGTTCTAAAAATTTATAATGATAAAAATGTTTAATATTTTCTTAAAATGTTGAATTAATTTTTTCAAAAATTGTTAGTTTGCATTAAATATTCTTCCGAATTCCTAAAATATGTTTTTTTGTATACTTGTACGGTTGCAACACAAAAATGAAAAAAAATACTTTTAAATCTATTATAAGAGTGAAAATGTCTTATCAATAGTTAATACTAAAACAAAGTAGGGTTTTTTTGTGAATTGGATTTTAAACACTCTTAAAAACTTCAATCTTACTTTGCAATGGCAGCTGACATATATTTTAGTTGTAATTTGAATACTAACTTTTTTTTAATTATTTTTTTAGAATTGATTCATCTGAAATTTGTAAGGAAATAGCTTCCGTCGACATCATTTTCACTTTCTGATGGGTTTCGATCTTGAAATTTTGCACACTTTTATACCTATGATAACAATACCTTTTAGCTTTTAGAGAAATTTACATTGAAAAACTGATTAGATAGAAGGCGTTTTCCATATGCATCAAAAGACTACATGCTGGCGCTTTTATTGCTCTTTTTAACAGACCAAAGCTAAGATTCAAAGCAATGTTTAACGATATATTTAGTTATTAAATCTTAGATTTTTATTTCATTTCCTTCTTTGATTACCAGTCAGAGTGGTACTATTGTAGTTAAAATTAGTTAAAATTTTTGCTTGAACTTAGTTGTCCTTTTTTGAATATAAATAATTTATATGTTTTATAGTTTAAAAGAATATAAATTCTGCATTCGGTAAAATAAGACAAAATCTTTATTTCATAAAATTTTAGGTAGTTTTAATGATAGAAAAATATTATTAGAAATGAGGTTTTTTTCTCAGTATAATGAAATGAATTTATCAAACTACATATTTCTTGTTCTCCATACATTTCATCAATTGATATACATTCATTTTTTTCCCTGAATTTAGAAATTTTTACAACAAATATCTTGATCAAACATCATCGGCAATATAAGCTTTATTACTGCATTTATCTGATGTTGAAGTTGTTAGCTACTATGTTTCTTCTAGTAGAATGAAATCTACTGGTGATGACTTAGCCAAATTAGAAACTGCTTGCCTTCTACCTATCTAATTAGTGGATCTACTTTCATTTTTTCCCTAAATTTCGAAATCCATTCAATAAATATTTTGACCAACATTAGCTGCTATATGAAAATTAATCCAGTGTTTATCCAGTTTTTACGACATACTGTATTTAATTGGGATAAGGACCTTTCCTTGAAACTGTTGCTCATATTACCGTTATGCTTTGACCTCATTTATAAGGAAGTAACCAATTTTCAATAAACTTTCTCCATTTCTCAAGAAGTAAAGTAAATTAATCTGTTTTAATTTTTACCGGTCTTTTTGACCTCAAATAATATCAATAAATATCTCGGTTTTCTTTGAATTTATTATGAGTTATTACTTCAGTGATGAAGTTTAGTCCCCAAGTCGTGCACTTCAATTTTTTTTTCGAAATAGAGGCTTTAAGAAATTAAACAGTGCATTTCACTAAAGATATATTTCAAAGTAACTTGCAAGATTCTGTGACCATTTGCATCTGTGCAGTCTTGTATGAAATGCAGAATCTTTTTACTTATAAAAAACTTCCATGCGCTTGCACATTTACTTAACATTTTGCGCCTATATGGCAAATAAACTCGTTACAGATATTCCTCTCAATACATTTCACTGACAGAGCCTTTCTAAAACAAAGAGTGAGAATCAGAAAGTTCTGAAATCCACTCGATTTTCTTCTTTTGTTCTTTTTTTTTTACTTCTTTCTTTTTGATCATTTTGAAAGCGATTGAGAGATGCCCTTTTCCAGTATTTTATTCTGCTTTTAAATCTCCTTCTTCGACTTGTTTCACATCCAGTATTTGCACATTAGGTACCTACATAATATATTTTCTTCATTTTCTTATTTATAGGGAAAAAAGACACTTCGCTTGAAAGAAAGAGAAAGAAAGTTTCGTCCACTAATGCTGGATCACATTTTTCATTTAGAAATAAATTTCGATCTAAATAATTAAAAAAATCAGTTTCAGATAAATTATGCAACATTTTTAATATTTCTTTTTCCAATAGCTTAATTTAGCAACTGTTCTTTGGGACATCACAAGAAAAATATATATGGCTAAAAAGAGAAGAAATGCACATCAGCCATATCAATGAAGATGGAACACAAAAAGTGTTGCAGATGATTGGTGAGTGATTTTATCAATATTCCTATTCACTGTTAATTCTCACCAAATAGTATTCAAATTTCTGTAAATGAAAGATAAATAGCGAGCATCAACTAAAAACAGAGTAGAAAACATGATATAGGCTTCTATGTCAACTCTCAAAATGACCACTGTCAGCTTTCTAGGTATAGGGATTTACAGCGTCATACAATTGCAGTGACTATGAAACTCGAATTTCATATTTGGTCAGTTTCTATATTTTCTTTCATTTGTT
Source organism: Argiope aurantia (assembly GCA_026543865.1). NCBI lineage: Eukaryota > Metazoa > Arthropoda > Arachnida > Araneae > Araneidae > Argiope > Argiope aurantia. The sequence goes on along the minus strand of JAPMOR010047030.1, from coordinate 52,168 downwards.
TTTGCCTTTTGATTAAATGCCAATAACTCTGATATTTATTCAATGATCAAAATACAATCATGAACATTTCTGGCTTATAAGAATTTATGGTGTCAATAATAATGAGCAACTGCTGTTTGAATAATTAAAAAATGTCAAGGAATAAACAATAAATCGAATATGCTTAATCAATTTATCATAATTCCGCATAATAGTTTAAAGTTATGCTAAAAAAGCCTTTAATGTCACACATCTATTAATGAATTTAAATGCTTTAATTTGAATCATAAATAACAATATTCTTGAGAAATTTAGCGTAAAATCAGATGAAAACAATAAAAAAATTTCTATATCGAAATAGCATAAATTAGGGCAATCTAAATAACAGCTATATAATAACTTAATTACACATATTATTACCAGTTGCTTCAAACTGAGATCCTCAATTATTAGACTGGATTAAGATCACAACTTTAAGGTAATTCAAGTGAAAAAAATACGATGATATTGTTGCAAGACATTTATCGTGACAAATCAGCTGTGTCCTCTATAAACAATTTATAAGCATCGATACTTCTGGAATACACTACAAAGTGTATATTGTTAACCTGCAATTCGGCTTCCCAGCATAATTTGTTCCATCAACAGAAAGAAAGTTTTACAGTCATCTGAATGGGACGGAGTCCAGGTGGCGCGTCAGAGGTCCCAGTGCTTGGAGACAAACTTGGCGACTTTGGCGCCAAAATAGATAATACCCGAAAATTCGAGAATTTTCCCGATCCGTCTAGCAGGAACCGAGATACGCCTCGAATTGATTGGTTGAGAGGCTCTAACCCCGTCTCCTGAGACCTATAAAAGGAAGCGGCCTCAGCTGCCAGAGGAAGGCGAAGACAGAGGAGCTCGAGTTCGAGAGCAGCGAAGTCAATCAAAAGGAGTCGAAGTCGACGAAGTCAGTCAGAGTGGACAGAGCGGAGTAGTCGGAAGCGACGGAGTCAAGCTAGTGCTGAACTGAGCTGTACGCTACTGGCTGCAGTAGATTCTGGTTGTATGTGCTGTTGTATGCTACACGTCTCGGGTGAAGATAATCGTCTTCTGTGCTGTATATAGTTGTCGCTTTTGTGCTGTCCTGTGTATCTTCGTGTAAATAAACGTCGTTGTTTTTATTCTACTTCTGCCTGCTGATTGAGCGTTCTTTACACCATATCACTTCCACTATCCAAACGAACCCCGGCAGAAAATTTCGTAACAATATTATCTAATATATAATGAATATAAAAGTTTGGTCTCTCTAAAGCAATGGCTTCGGCATGAATTTGATAGATTAAAGGTAGAAGAATTGCGGCGCATTGACGAAAATTTCATTGAGTGTTTCGCCTCTGCATCGCTGCAAAAGGCGGTAACATTGAAATTTATTTATTAGTAAAAGTATACACTTATTATTATTTGTTATATTTTGTTAATTCATTTATTTTTATTTCTTTTAAAGTTATATTAAAAATTGTTTGTCTGGGATTTTCTGACCCACACTGTATTAAATTTCTTGTAGCAATCTAAAACATTAATTCGAGTTAACGAATATCTCAAAATATTTTATATTATATAAATAATAAAAAGTCTATCCATCTGGCTTTCTCTCAATATATAATGTAAGTTGCCATGTAAGGATAATGATTAATTAATAATGATTATAATTTTGATATATAAAAATAGACGAAATATTAATTCGACTTATAGAAGGAACGATAATATTTTTATCCTATAATAATATTATCCAATCAATATAACTCAGTTTTCAGCCACTTTTAATACTGATTGGTGAGGAGAGGTTATTTTTAAAATAAACAGTTATAAGTTTAGTTTTAATTAATAATTTATAAGTTAAATTAATACAAGTTTAGCAAATATTTAAAATTTGACACAAATAACAAGGAGAGAACCTCACAGCATCAAACACATAACACTATCCAAAATAATAAATACATAATACTAATCAAAGATCCAAATAAATGTGACATGTCATTGTAGAATATAACTGTTAAGTGTAAATGACAGAAAATGTATAAACTATATTTTCATAAGTCCTTGCCGCTATATTAAAGCATGCTTAATATATTTATAACTGTTGCAGTTTTCTTGAATTCCCTGAATTACTGTTTTGAATTAGTTAATGATGTTTTATAACGTTGGACATTAATCTGTATCTCTTATCATTTCCGAGATAAGAACTCTAACTTCAAACTCTGTCGTTAGTTTGTGCTTTAAGTGATCTTGTGGCTAAACATAAAGTCACTTTAATGGACCCTAGCTGCCACTTATATAATTATAGCCTTTGTCGTTCTGAAGTTAAAGAGGATGCAGATTTAGGGCTTTAGATAACCCCTAGCATACAAACGGTAAAACGACTCTCAGATAACATGAAGTTAAAGGTTACCAGACTGTTAAAAATTTGGGATTCATTTAGATTATTTTATAAAAACATTTAATGGACAGTGGGAATACTGCATGATTTTAGAGTTTGAAAATATAAGAAGCCAAATATGATATAAATCCGAATGGCTGAAACAAGCTCTTTCTTTTTAGCAAACAAAATGATGTGGAAAACAAAGCTAGATTATCGTTAAGGAGAATAAAGCACCTCTAGTATATTGTATTGTCAAAATGAAATATATCAAAAAAGGGAGAAATAAATATATAATAAAAATCTTATTATATAATAATCAGAGCAAATGTATTCAAAAATAAGTTCAGCGTCTGTTATTCATAATATAACTTAAATATATGCCATTCGGTTTTTTTTTAGTACTTTAACCCTTTTCTGCATGATTTTTTTGTAACATAAATAAGGTTGATATAATTTATGCTCTAGAACATAGGTTCCCAAAGTGGTCCAAGTGGATACCCCAGTGGTCCATAGGAGACGACACGGGGGCCACGTAGACGTGAAAAGAAAACAGGGGTTCACAAGTTGTAAATGGGGGTCCACGAAAAATTTTAAGGTTTTCATAATAAAGAACAAAAATTTTGCAGTTACAAGGGGACAGCCTTAATTTAATAAAAACAAAGGGTGTAATTTTGGCTTTTCTTGGTAAATTGAAATTAATGAAGCAAAATATTAGTCGGCGCGAATTCTCCCAGTTTCCGCACTTGTCACAGATAGAATGTCTTGGTGAGGATATTCAGACATACGCTCAACATTTAAATACCCTACATGATGACTTCAAAAATAGATTTGAAGATATTCTGACAATGGAAATATCACCATGGATCATAACCCCATTTGATGAAACGGAAGAGGCGAATGTGGTATTACAAGAGGAGCTACTTGAGCTCAGCACCAACGAGGAACTGAACGTGAAATTGAAATTAAAAAAAGGCTATCAAACATTTCGGCTGCAGGCAGAAATCCCCGAAAACTATCCTAGGCTGTGGGAAATTGCGAGAAAATTTTTGATAGCATTTCTCTCGTCCTATCTTGTCGAAAGAAGTTTTAGTGCCGTTACCAACCTGTTAACAAAAAAAAAAAGGAGCAGATTGAACATCACAGAGCGGGGAGATTTGAGATTACTTCTTACAAAACTGAAGCCAAATATTGATAATTTGCTGTCAATTCATCAAGTACATCCGTCTCATTAAATGTATGACTATTTTTTATTGTTGATTTACATTTCAGAGTTCATTGTTGTTTTTTTGTCAATTGTTGATTTTTTGTAATAATAAATGTTTGTAATTTTGTATAACCACAAGTATATTTTAATACATAGGACACAAGAAAATGTGCTACTTTTTTTTTCTTCTTAACACCCCCAATTTAGGGTGATATTTTTTAGTAGTTTTGGGAATACAGTAGAAATGTAGCAGCAGGATGTCTTTAGTAGTAATAGTAAAGCTTTGAAAGTGGTCTACGAGAAAAAAAAGTTTCGGAACCTCTGCTCTAGATTAAAGGAAAAATGCTTTAAAAATCTTAGTAGGAAATATATAAGCTAAAATAATAAAAAATAGTATGATGGAAATATCCATCATCATGTAAATTTACATGTTTAAGTTCAGTACAAAATTTTCATTGTTCCTCCATTCTAAATTCCTCCGCTCATTATCGCTTTTATTAGCAAAAAAAAATCTGATATTAGCTATGAAAAAATATTCAAGAAATAGCATGTTTCTTCCAACCTCGACAAACAGCGAAATGACAAATTCAAATCCTCAATAATGATTGTGGCATTTGATTTTTTTGACAGCTACGTTTTTTATTATGCAATAGTCGTAAAATGATTTGCCAGAAACAACCAATTTACCGTGCATCTGTTTTATATACAGTTTTTTGTTCACTAAATGATATGATGGAAATTTCTATCATAATACAAAGAAGGGTAAACTTCTTAGGAATCTCTATACATACTTGGATAACTTTGTAGAATGTATTTTATATAAAAATATATGATACACTAATATTCAGACTCAGACTACCCATCTAGGGAAAGACAGTTTAGATTGTTTTTTGAGAGATGGCCTAACTATAGAGTCTTGCGATTTCTGAACATGTGGCATTGCCTAATTAAATAAAGTGTATTCCAGAATGTTTGTATAAATATCATTTAAAATGCATAATATATGATGTATACTAATGTGTACAGAATAGGAACTATTTTTATTAATTATGTCATAAATGACATTTTACATAACATTATTTTTAAATTGTAAATACATGACAACTTCATTGCCATATATTCCAGAAATACCAATTTGGTTATCATTCAATTATTTCAATTAAATACATTGGAAGGTATTTTAATTTTCTCTTTTCTTTTTTAACGTTAATATATAGTTTTGAAAAATCGCTAAAATTAATAAGGAACATATATTAGTTTTTATTCGCTCATTGAAAGGTTAAATTTCAACCTTAAAAAAATAAGCTATTAACTCATAAACAATGGTGGAAAAGAAGAGTATTAATTGGGCTGATAAATAAATGAAAATTATAAAAAAGTGTGTAAAAAATGGAATTTTATATAAAGTGACACCTTCTAGGGTGATTTTAATATATTCAGAGAATTACTGAAAAATTATCCTAAGCTTTTATACCCTGTGATTAATATTTGCTTTTAGATGTAATGGATTTGGCTGCATTTGAAAAAAAAATCTTCGAAGAGAAGTGATTATTGTTTTAATGTTTTTTTTTTCGTGATACCTAAAAAATAGATTACCTTTCTCCATTATCTTAAAATCTAATGTAATATTTTGCAAGATGGCATGTGAAAAAATATTAACATTTGAATAGATAAAAACTCCTGCAAAACAAGATGTTTTGTATTCTTCCTCAAGAGAAAGAGTTATTTTTTCCATTTTCATCTGTTAACGTCGATTTCTTCTAGGCATTTAATAGTTTTTGCTATAATGCTTAATCTTTACTATTTTTTTCTCCATTTAATAATTCGGAGCCATTTTTTTGGATAAATTATGAAAATTCTTTCCCAGGCACATTATCGTTTCTTATATACACTTTTTAAGTTTAAGTCTTAAAAGTACCACATCATATCATTTTCCTTGACTACACAACAGAAAAAAAAACTTTTATAGATTTATTTATGAACTCGGATTTCTTCTATACAAATATTTTAAGTAACCGAATGTTTAGCTTTATTTTTAAATATGTTTAAATAGGTGAAAAAATGATTGCATTATTTTCCTTTCCTAGAGCTTTGGAATTCAGATTAGTAACTTAACAGAGAAGATTATATTTTATTGCCAAAAAGAAAACGAATTCATTTGAAATTATTGAACATTTTAAACCACCAGTTTAATTAACCTGTCTGAAGATTTTTGTAAAACAGAATAATTTAAAATGTAAGTTTTTCGTAATGATCAATTGCAGACACTTGTAGGTACAAAATATTTACCAGACATTTTTCAAAGCGACAATAGCAGTGCATTATATTTAGACAAAATCGTCATTCATGCATTGGTCATAACGTTAATCAGTATTAAAAACTTTACTAAATCTTGACAGAAAACTTGATCATAACTACAAGTTTGAAACTTTATTGAAAGTTTATTAGTTTTCTACTGGAAAAGTTTTGCAAACAATAGTATTTCATGTTTTATATAGTAGTAATAACAAAAGTTTGCTACTATATAAAACAATACAATAGTATACTATATAAAACAATACAATAAAACAATTTTATATACAATAGTATTCTACGATATAAAGCACTTTATATAAAAATAGTTATTTTGTAACAACAGTATTTCAGGCTTTATATAGTAAGCGCCCAGCTCACAAATATCTGAAGCTTTAAAAGCTTTTATTTAATAAGATTTGTTTCATGTTTTTGAAGATGTAATATTGTAAAAGATTTTTTATTCTCTTGTCTATATACTCAAATTTTAAAATTTTAAAAATTTGTGCTCTATCAATGGCAACGCATTATTTTATTGCTTGGAAAAGTTAGCTACTGTTAATCTAATAATTTAACTAATTTTTCATTCCACATCAGCGATGCCATTTATTAATAAATTTTAGAGAAAAATATCTATTTCATTATAAAATATATAACACTAAAATAAAATCAAATACTAAAGCATGCGAGTGTTTAGAATAACAAAATATCATTTTTAGAACATAAATAGAAGTGTTTTAAAAACTCTTCTATAGATTTAAAGTTTTTAAATTAGTTAAAACTAAGCAAAAGAATATGTTTTAAATAAAAAGAATCAAACAGAATTACTTAGAAATTCTTATTTTTACTAGCTTTTTCTAGTACTAACTTAACTAATACTTTTACTAGCACTTTTATATCTGTAGAAAGAAGTAGATTATGAATAATTACCAGTCATTTTATCTTTAAATACTGTTTCGTGAATAGAGGTTAAGGAACTAATCTAGATTTAGACCGCCTTTTGATTTAATGAAATAAGCTTGAATAGTTCAAAACGTAGTTAATGTGTAGGAAGTCCATTAATTGCTACATTTTGACTCACCCTCTACTTAGAAGTTAAATTCATTTAGTTCAAATGGTTCGACATTGTCTTTCTTGGAGATTCTGAATCTCATTTAATTAAGTTCAGAGATGTATAAAATGAGACATGTCCAGACAAATTGATTAAGCTTTGCTACTTATGAGATATTTTAGTTGAAAAAATTGAGCACTTCCTTTGCTTCTAGTATGAAATCAATTAAAGTATGTCATTTTTACATGATTTAGTGGTACATGTCATTAATGATTGGAGCTTTCTGCTTGAATTTTAGCTTTTATGTAAGAAATTCAACAATAAATAAAATGAAATATTTAAGCAGTTATTCTTCATAATATGATTTTTGAAAAACTGACCCAAAATGCGATTAACTGATTAGTTATTTTTAATATATATTATAAAAGAAAAATTCTATTCCTGATAGGAATATCAATTTTCCAAGTTTTCTTTACGTTTACTTAGTATTAATAAAGTTCTAGTTAAAAGGATAAGTACTAAGTTAAAGAAAAATCAATTTTTAAACTCAAATTGAAATACTACTTTGATCGAAAACACTTGAAGTGGTAGAATAAAAAAAATGATCAATTTAGTGGTAAAAATTGCAATTTATAGCATCTCTTTCAGAGTAATTGTCTACTGCAATGAACTTTTGCAGCAATTTTCTTTTTAACTATCATCATTTGCTTTAAAGTTGCTTTATTGAAACCTTTTCAGAGTTTGTAACGAATTTTCTTTATCTAATTGAAGGATTCAAAATGCTGATCACAAACCGTAAAAAAAGAAAGTCGTCCGATGCAATGTCAGGTAAATATAGAATCGTGTCTAATGATCCTTTTTTTGTCAAAAATTCATGAAAAATAATGATTCTGTGAAAAGACGCATTATCGTTTCGCTAAACCCATTTACTATTCTTCCTCAATTTCTTTGATTTCGAGATTTTCATAGGAATTTGTCAAATAATTGTAAAATGACGATCATTAACTGTCCATTCTCTGATCTGATCGAAATGCTGATAATAAGACGAATTAGATGGTATTTCAGAGCATGACCCATATATGATGGATTTCCTATGATTCATATCTATATCTACCTTCTTCAAGCATTTTATTCTGCTCAAAAACTCTTGTTTTTGATGGAAATGTATATTTTTAAAGGCTTTTCGCAACATTTCCATTATTTTTGTCACACGGATTGCTTAGTGTAAATAAATTTTAGATCATATTTTTTGCGTAATTATATTCGCCATTCTGGGAAGTCGACGAATTTAAAATTCGTATCTCATGAAAAATAAATTTATCTTTAGGTAATAAAGCAAAATAAATCCTTAAATGTTGTCGGATGTTTATAGTAGTCACAAAATATATGATAAAAGTTTGTAGACCATATATACTTTAGTATTTTAACTGAAGAGTCCTACATATTTGAAATGAGAGTCCTATGTTCTTGAAGTGAAGGGTTCAGGATTTATTTCAAAATATTTGCTTAATAATTATAATTAATAATTAAAACCCTATTGCTGTAGTCATTTTGAATATACACGCATTTTGTTCGGGGCCAAATGGATACAATGTTTCTTATTTCAGTTATTAACAACGCTTTCAATTTCAAATTTTAAATAAAATTAATGAAAAAATTTCTATTTATCTTTAAGAAAGTATTTTATATAAGACATAACATTTTTTATGAATATTTATCCACATTTAGTTTAAAGAAATACAAAAAATAATACAAACATTTTACAAGCTTCCATGTATTACAGAAAAAAAGCTAACTTACGGTTATATTGAATAAACTTCGTTATATTTGTTAGATATCTTCAATATTAAAAAAATAATAGCAGCAATTAAAAATAACAGCAGCAATTGAAAATAACAGCAGCGAATGCAATGAAAATTATATTCTTTTCTATGTTTTTTGTCATATATATGGATAAAATATATGACAGTGTTTCCAATGTAGTGAAATGCTCCTCATTGAGTAATTTCAGAAATGCATGCTGTGCATATTTGATTGAAGTGCGATTAACATAAATATTTCATGCATACATTTTTAAATTTATTGTCTGATACATAGATATAGCAGGAGTCATTTTTAATGCTTGTGGCCGCTGAGCTCTGTGATACATAGATATAGCAGGAGTTATTTTTAATGCTTGGGGCCACTGAGCTCTGTCTTTTGGTAATGGGATATGGTTTTGCATGAGTGTCATATCCAAAGCTTCAATAACGCCATAATCTTCCATTTTTCATGTATTATCACAATGAATAGTTTCCTCTAAACAAAATTAACCGCTCATCAACGATCATATATGCGCTAGGATTAAAATATTTTGGTACTGTGTCTAACCATATATCCAACAAGTAGTTAATGGTTAATGCTGCAAATTCCTCTTTTTTTCTCCCACAGGAACGTTTTTATTGATCATAAAGTATCAAAGATTTTGCTATATGAAATAGGCTTTTTAAACTCATCGTAGATCTGAAAATAGCTCGCTCTTCTTTTGCATCTCACACACTTCGTGTACATCAATGCAGGATTTGAATACTCTGGCAAAAAAAAAAAAAAAAAAACCTTAAAGCTATAAAGACCCTAAATTTATTGCTATCAATATCTTCCCACTTATCTTCAAATATAAGTTTCTATTTTATATTTGCATTCATGATGGCAATTTTCTTGGTGTCTTTTGTGATAAACAACCTAAAATTAACGGCTCTTCATGTATTAGTTATTAAAAAATTATATATAATAGGTCCGTGAATAAAGTTTCAAAAATATTATTGAAGGGTCAGTTACCTGTTTTTCAAAGAAGATTCACTTCTATACTGAATCGATTTATCAGTGAACAGATTGGTTATATTTCAGTTTCTTCTCCTCAATTCAGTTTTTTCTAAATTATCATAGTTTTCCGAAGATAATTGAGAAGTTTCAGAAATGTTATCTTCTGATTCTGAAAAAATCCCTTCATCATCTGAAGCAGTCAATAACATACCATAAATTTCTATTTCTTATAAAAATCTATTTATCATTGTACTAATAAATAAACCACTGTTAGAAGCTGGAATCAGTATAAAAATTGGTACAAGGAAAAGGGAAATCACTTTACGGTGAAAACACTTGAACGGTTTTCGATTGGTTATGAATTCATTCATCCCCGGATAGTCTGAGGCGGTGCGCGAATGCGCAAGGATAGAACCTGGGACCTTTCGGTTAGCAGTCCAGTAACTAAACAATTCCGCCAAAACGATCGTTCTGGTAGAAGAGTTGTTAACTGGCTTATTTGCTATTCACCACAGTACTCTCCCTCCAGTGAGACGGAGGTGAGGCGAACGATATGGATGTTGAATGGTGATGTAATATAAGCTGTTGGCTTAATGGGCAGATACCCAGTTGAATAGCGCCAAGCGTTATGGCGAGCGAGTGTGGGTGCTAATGCGCCAAGTGTGTCTGGCGACTTTGGGTTGCTGCGTCAAGTGAGTCTGACGACTTTGGGTTTGCTGCGTCAAGTGAGTCTGACGGCTTTGGTTGCGGGTAGATGGCGCCACAACAGCTGTTTGAAGGTTGAAAGTTCATCGTCCGAAGTCACCAATGAGGCGGTACGCGAATGCGCAAGGATAGAACCTGGGACCTTTCGGTTAGCAGTCCAGTAACTAAACAATTCCGCCAAAACGATCGTTCTGGTAGAAGAGTTGTTAACTGGCTTATATGCTATTCACCACAAGTCTAATGAAAAAGGTTTGAAGAAATTCCTCAAACGACTTTTTTGAACACCTTGCCTATAATAAATATTTATGCTTAGAATTTCTCTCATCATTACACCTTTCCAACAATGAAATATAACAAAAAATTACATATTATAAATATACCTATATTTATAATACATATTAATAATACATAATACATTTATATATACATATGAATATTAATAATGTGGTGGTATGTAGATTATTATGATCTGTGCAGGAAGCAACAGGACAAATGTTGTTGGAAACATTTCTTTAATAATCACATTCACACACTTAAAACAAACACAAAGACAAGACATTCACGCCCGCGGCTTTTCAGTTCAGCATCACATCTCCTTCTAATTACAATCGCAATGCGTTATGGGATGCCATATGGGATGGCCTAATCGGGTATCTCCATCTAGCATCCAAAAGAGAAGATAAGTCTAATGCAACTGCTACAATAATAAATATATTTTCATTTTATAAATATATGTATTCTTCATATTACAAAACAGAAAATTGTACTTTTTCTTTTTAAATCCATTCACTTTATTATAAGGGTCCAAAAGGACTCGAGCACAGTGTAAGTAAAACTTTTTCAGACGAATAGTCTTATGCTGCAATCAAAACAAGAAAATGAATACATTTCACAAAATAGTAAATTAAGCAAATGCAAGAAAAACCACAACTTAACAGACATGTTATTTTTAATTTTATAGCAAAATTAAATGGTTTTGAGTCTAAATAGACCTGAATACAGAAGAAGGTTTAAAATATCTACTCTGCATTATTTTAAATTATTTACTTTCTATGATCAATGTATAAAAAATAAAAGGTATTATAATATTCAACACATCCTAAATTCTTAAAATAAGAAAATAACTAGATTTGGATAACACTCCATATTTTAGGTAGGCAGCAATTCCACAAACAAAATGTTAGAATATCTACTTCTGTTCGAGAATACAAAATCTAAATTACTTAAATATATAGAAAGATAAAATTTCTGTGTACATAAAATTGGAAATGTAGATCACTATCAAACTTAGAAAGAAATCTGTCTTTTATCTACCTTATGAATAGATATTGAAATGATAATTAACAAAATAAGGCTAGATAGAAGAAATTAAGCATATGAATTTTGTATGATAATTTTTGATGTGAGTAAAATTTTTGAACAATTCGCGCACATCTGTTGATCTATGCATTCATGTGTTATAAAAGCACTATTTAAAATAGCAAATATTAGATGTTTGAATTCCAGCATAATCGTTGATAGCACAGCGTATTAAATGATGCATGTGAAATTTCAACAACCATCCTCTAAAATTCTATATTAATTCGTTCTTCTATATTAATTCTATATTAATCCGTAAAATTCTCATAACCCGTTCACACACGGAAATTCTATTGAAAAAACTATTTTCCTTATGCTTTTTCTAAGAAACCGATATGTATTCACGCACTTTTAACCAATTTTCAACTGCCATTATGTCAAAAATTTGTCAGTTTGATATTTTATCTTCTGCGTTTTGAAAATCCAATGGATCCGGATTTTGTTCGTTATCTTATCACATTTTAAGAAAAAATATACGTGAGCGCGCACACACACGCGATAAGGCACGTCAACACTAAACAATACAAGAGCTAAAAGAGAAAAAGTTAATGAAAAATATATTCCCATGATTATATACTGTGAGATTTTGATAGGGATTTCTTTCCCGGTGTCGATTTAAGTAAGGGAATTATAGGAATATCTTAAAAGAATGCGTTAGATCAACAATTTTTTATCCCTTCACTCGGAGTGTGGAAACCACTGACTTATACATTTTTATATTTATTGTTGAATTAATTAAATAGAAAAGGTAGAATGGGATCAGGAATAAAGATAATGTTTTAGAATGAAGTTAATAGGAGCTGAATTAAGATAAAAATTATAAAATTAATTAGAATTTAATTTATATTTAAAAATATCATTACACACACACACAATTGGTGTTTCTTCTTTCACAGTAGTAAAAATTATATGGAAATCACACCAGACTGGTGATTTATAATTATTACAAATCAAAACTAAAGCATTTCTGAATTTCCAAAATACATAATTAATTCTCTTCAAAATTGAATTTACTCTGTGATGCAGATTTATAAATCGGGGTTAGAACACTAGCTATTCTGAAATGCTAATCCAATTTACTACACAAAATCGTTTTAATCTATATCGAAAGCACTCCATATTATAGATTTTGAAATCACATTTAAAATACTCTAGATATTTCAGAATGAATGCTCGATGATTAAATGCTAATAAGAAAGGATTTAGATTTAATTACAAAAAGAAAACTATATCTAAATCCTTTCTTATTGTGGATGGTAATAATTCGACTTTTGAGTGCACCATTTGTTAAAATCAGATATCGGTTCGTTTTTTTAACATAATCGACAATATGTTTAACATAAGAACTATATTACCTGTTTGAAATTATTCTAAAGCGACATTTCCTTCTTTACATTTTTTTTTTTTTTTTGGGGGAAACGGAAAGAATTTAGAATGAATAAGATTTGTTCATTAATAAGATTATCTTATTTTATAATTTCTGAAATTATCTTAGTTCTTACGTATTATCAATCAATCGCATATATTTTTATTAAATACTTCTACTTTTCATATGAAAAGAGAAGAAACAAACTAATCCAATAAGCTTGCCAAACAAAGATTTTAGAGATGTAACAAAAAAACTAATTTGTACCTCCTCATGTTCAAATGTTAAAAAGGTAAGATTTGAAGGTTTCAGACAGCTCTTTTTGCAATCTTTCAATAGCAATAATTTAACCAATTAAACATAATGCAATTAAGCAAAGAAGTACATTTTATTCAGGCAACTAGAGATCCTATTGATAAGATGTAAAAGAAAGGCCAGTAAAAAAGCTTTTCTCTGTTAACCGCAATTTTTTTTAGGTTGAATTGTTGCATTTAAGCATATGCTTATTTTTGAAAGGGTAAAAATTGTAATGAAAACTTTATTAACTCTAAGTCCATATTAAATTTATAATTAAAGCCAATTCCTATTTTCGCTTTTTATTGTTCATTATTTTGTAGGATAAGATTGACACGTATTTTTATTTACCTCATACTAGTTATCTATGTGGAATTTCTTGAACTTCTATGACAATGAGTCTTTTCATAAAATACAGGGTGATGAAGAAATAACAGGAGGTGTTCGGAGCCCAAATAAAATGTGGATAAAATATAACAAATTTAGCAATTCTTTTTTTAAATATGCGGTTCCGATTTAACAAGAAAAAAATAGTATCAGGAACCCCCGATAGGGGAAATTCTGGTGCTGCAATCGAAAACTTTATTATGTAATTTGCATATCTTTTGTGATTCGAATCGAGGATAAAAGGAAGGAGTACGGGAATTCAAGTCATTCTGCAAGAATATCCCAGTCGATGACATTGTCACTACGTGAAAGCGCCTTATTAGTCAAGCTGTTTTATCAGCGGAATGTAAATGCCAGTGCTGCTGTTCGTTAATACCGGCGGTAAAATCAGTTACGTAGAGGACCAATGACCATAACTAACTTGCGAAGAAGGGCTGAAAGATTTGAAACAACAGGAATTCTTGGTATGCAACCTGGTAAAGGAATCAAGCAGGAACAAGTTGAAGAAGTTAAAACTGCCGTTATGGATCAGGCGTCAGCTAATAAGCAGGGTAATACCGGCGGTGCGAGTTCAATATCACGATAAACAGATATCTCGTACTCAACTGTGCAGAAGATATTGCGCAAGTTCCTGAAATTTTATCAGTATAAGATAACACCCTTTAACTGATAACATTGATCTGAATCTTGGTGATTTCTGATTATGGGCCTACTTGAAAGGCGTTGTGCATCAAGGTCATGATCCTGACATTCATATTTTAAAAGATCAAATAACGTTACATGTCAGACAAATAAATGCCGATATGCTAAATCTCGTGTACCGCATGCAGTTATTGGAACCTCAAGTTGGTGGTCACCTTGATCCAAATTTGTAAGTTGCTATAATAAATGTTTTTCATTGGTATTTGGTGTATTGCTATTTACTGTTTCCATTGGTAGTTATGTATTTTTTTTCTCACACTTATGCGCATGCAGGGCCAGGAGCTCGCCCATCGGTGCTTTTTGGTACTACATTTTTTTCTTGATAAATCGAAATCGCATACTTTAATGTGTATGGTGACGAAATTTTGTTATAGTATTTCGTGCAGTACATAACACGCTACAGGGCTCCGAACACCTCTTGTTATTTCTTGATTACCCTGTATTTAAAGAAGAAATTAAGTGGCGTAATATCAGAAGAGCGAGCATCCGTTTTTGTAATCCATTCATTCTTATCCATTTGCCAGGAAATATTCCATGAAGAAACCGACGGATTACAGAGTCCATTGAGGAGTTTGCTATAGCCTCAGTGATTCCTTAGTGATAGCCTTAGTGATTTGCTATAGCTTCAGTGACCTGGAGTTAAGTTTTAAACAACGTTTTAAATTTCATTAGTATAAAATTGTCAGTTTTGTTTCCAAAAAATAGAATATGCATTATGCATTTTCCTTCCTTTTATTAGAAATTAGTTTACGTTTTGATACTTAAGTTTAAAAAAGAGTTTATTTATAGAAATAATTGTCATAAAATCCCATTAGAAATACGATAATTCCTTCATAAAAATTGTTAATCACTATGTTCAATAACGGTCGTCATTAGTTTTGTTTGTTGGTTGGTTTTTATCCATTTTATTTGACATGAATAATGATAGATATTTCTTAAATTAACTTCCTTGGACTTTAAGATAGCGTTATAATATATCCATATAAGCAGTCCCCTTTACTTATGTATACAATTCCAGTGCAGAAATTACTATGTAAACATTAGCTAATTCATAAAAATAAGCTGAAACTTTTTTACCAAAGTAGTGAAAGATTTTCTCTGAAAAAAGCCAGAAATAGAATTCGAAATCTAAAACAATTCGCTTTGATCGCAATAAAGAATAAAAGAAAGGCAAATAAAAAGGGGGATACGAAGCATAAGGGACTGAAAATTGAATGAAAATCTCTTCATAGTCTAGGCAATTCAATTTAAAACGAATTCTTATGGACACTATTTTCCCAAAGAAAACTCAGAGCTTTGCTACAGATTTCATAATAAAACAAACTCAAGTAAACTTAAAGAAATGGAATGCTTTTATTTGAGCACGAGAAACGAAAAAAAAAAAAAAGAGCGAATTGAAATATAATATTCTTATATTGGTAAGAAAAGTAGAGCAAAAAATAAATAAATAAATAAACGGTTGAGTCTGAGCTTTTCCTATTATAACAGCAGAATTTTCCCTCCATAAAATTCTATTTTTGGAGATTTTTATAAATAATATGTCTACATGCCAATGATTACTTTTGGCAAGAAGAAGAATAATGAGAATTAATTGAAAAATTTATTGAAATTATAAAGTATGAATGTAATGAAAAAAAGGTACTTGTTTGTCAATTTGAATTTCAAATAATCTTTAAATCTTGATAGATATATAATTGATACTATTTTAGAAACTTTACGTCATTCCATTCATTTTAATATGCTTTTCCTTTATTTTCGTTCGGCTGCTATATGAAGAAATTTTCTTCACATAGAATTAAATAAGCATAT
Source organism: Argiope aurantia (assembly GCA_026543865.1). Taxonomy (NCBI): domain Eukaryota; kingdom Metazoa; phylum Arthropoda; class Arachnida; order Araneae; family Araneidae; genus Argiope; species Argiope aurantia. The sequence goes on along the minus strand of JAPMOR010047030.1, from coordinate 35,817 downwards.
TGCTTGCTTTTATAAAATTAAATTTTCAAGAAAATCGCTATAAAGCGCACATTCTCATCCCCCAAAATTCTTCCACGTTTCCACAAATCTGTTTCACGTTCGATACGTATACGTCTCCCCTAAAGTCCTGCATTGCTTCCTCATCGGCGGCGGGGGAGTGTTCTTGGACGGAATGGGCGAAGTACGTCGGAAGAGTATTCTCCTGGCAGGGTCACCCAAGGCGTGAAGGCCATTCCATTATGCTTAGGTAAATGCAATGCAGGCATGAGGCAAAGTCAGACTTCAGCCTTTGGTACCTCTGGGTCCTTGATCTCTTGAAGCTGCATTTTAAGCCCTTTTATCATGATTCGTCGATTAAGAGACAATGAGCACACGGCGAAACTGTACTACATTTTTGAAGGCATTTGGCCTCATGGACCTGGTTTGATGTTACTGTTGACCAGGTAGGATAAGCCACAACAACACAACATTACACATGTACGTAGAGCATATTACGTATATCTGGTTCCACATTTGGTACTCCTTACAGTCGAAGTAGCTACGCAGAGTACACCAAGTACAGAGCTAATACACGCATTCATCTTTATTATAAGTAAGTATGTATATAGATACAGATATATTTGTGTGTTTCTATGTTTAGTATGCATATACACATTTCATTACAAAATACATTCAGCGCTTCTATTTTAGACATTTCTTTGAATCTGTCATACCATAATTTGATCAAATTTTGAATACATTTGGACTCCCTTTTTCATAATGAGATTCATCTCAAGGAATTTCATTAAAATGGTACGTATATTCAGGACGACATAATGTTTAAATTTTTCAGTTTTACAATACATAATTTAAATTTCTGAAGCCAAACCGAGCAAAATTTTCAGAACATGTGATAATATGCCATAAAGATTTGAAATGATTACTTTAAATATGAGAGAAATATTATAATTTGTAATAAATAATTGTTAAATGCGCATACGAGAAAACATATTTTTTTCTTTCACAGTTTACAAGTCAAATATAAAAGCCAGTTTGTATAAAAAAGTATTGTTAAATGCTTTCAAAATAGAAATATATATATCAATATTGCAATAAAATCCGCTGCTTTATAAGCGAAGCTAAGTGACGAGGGATTTATTTTACGTACCCATATTTTAAATTCCTGAATGATTATATTAAATAGAAATATATTAAATATTCGAATATATTTATTCTGGAATATACATAAAATATATAAATATGCAAAATATTCCTGTATATTTTTTCTGGAATATACATAATATATAGAAACATGCTAAATATTCCAGTATATTTATAAACTAAGCACGTGATTTAAATTGGAATAAATAAGGCATCATAAACAATATTAAATGTTATTTCTTTATTACATCACCGACTACACTTTAGTACGGAAATGATTATGTAACTTGATTCATACTTTATTATTATAAGCATCCAAACATCTTTTTATTTTGCTTATAATTTAAAAGCAACATCATAATTTGGACCACAATGTTTTGCAATAATAACTTCCATTTGATGAGGAAGCCTATCCACTGGTTTATATAATATTTCTTTAGCAATTATATACCCCTCGTGTCAAAGAAAACTGGTTATTTATGTTATTGCCATGAATCTTTGAGATTTTATAGAATTATATATTTCAATTTATTGACAGAATGTTCAATGAAATTAAGACTAGAAAACAAAACAGGTCAATTCAATTCTTCTCTAGACATGTCACTGTTTGAACAGAATTATAATGAAATAGTTTCAAATAAGAATAGACTTTCCCAAAATTCTGTACTGACTATTGAAATTATTTTGAACCTTTATAAGATTCTGTATAGCCATTCGAAAATTTGGGATTTAAAAATGTACATTTATTGAAAACTCATTCTAAGAATTAGAATTGCAAATTATCAATTTGTGTATGCGATACTTTATGGAAAAAACATCATTATATACAGCAAAGAGAAGAACTGGGAAAGTAGAATAAATCAGAATAAGTTGTACGAAATAAAAAAAAGTTAAATTAAAAAAATATATATATAAGTTAAAACTATAGTATATTTCAAAATGCAACATTTTTTTTTTTGTCTCTTTATGTGACCTTTATAATAATTCATAAAATCTGCATTATTTAATATTTTAAATTTATTACATATTAGATAATTAGATGACGTCATTTTGAAAAGCAATTACTACATGTTTGATTATTATTATTATTATTATAATGGCCTAATCTTTCTCGTATATCATTATTACTCATTATTTAGGTATGTAATATTTTATGCTTATCTCGATTTAAAAGAGTTCAAATCAAGTTGAATCCACACTTATTTAACTTACTTAAAAAAAACTTTTTCGGCTTCATTTAAAAGAAGTATTTTTTTTTTTGATATTATGAGCTACAGTTCATTCAGAATTGAATAATGTCTAAAAAATTATTCTCATTTATTATGCTATGTTTTATTTACATGGAATATTTTCTATAAGTAGATAAGCTGAAAACGAATAATTATTTTTTTAAAAAAAAGATGTAGCCGTCTAGACAGGTTATTATTTTGTATATATTATCTCGGATGTAATTGCCACAGATTAAGGAAAATTGCAATAGAAAATCTCATGTACATTGGTAAAATAATTATTAAATAAATAAACATATATATTATTTGTATTACACTACAGATGTAAATATATAATTGGAAGTTTCGCTATAATAATAATAATTGACTTTTATTTTAGTAATGATAGTCATTCTGGGAAGTTCTGCTTTGATATATTAGAATAAAAGAAAGTTTTGTCAGCTAATCTTGACATAGGATCTTCACTACCCATAATGCTTACAGGTTTTCAAATCAAATATATCACCAGATACAGTTTGAAGGAAATAGGAGATGTGAATGTAAAATATTTAAATAGATAAAATTCAATATATTACTGTAATGAAAATTATTAATTAGCAGATCTCAGTTCATTAACCAACATAAAAAATAGTAATTAAATGCGAAGTTAGCGAACCCATAACTAATTTTTATTCTATTGGCAATGCCTCGATCACTCTCATGCAATACTGCCATTCACTACTTTTTTCTATAATGGAATTTTCTCGCTACATAATGTTTATGAACACTCAAATTAAAATTAATGTTTAACTCCTTAATTAAAATAAAGCAAATAGTTTCTTTTAACAAAAAAATGCATGATCAAATATAAAATAAAAAAATTAATTAATAAAACAGTATAAATCTTTTCAAACTATTCAGTGAAGTGAGAATATAATGAATAGATATAATATAAAATACTAAAGCTTGCAAATTTTAGTTCATTGAACTTTGCTACTATCAGATATAAAAAAAAATGTAAAAAAAAATTATGAGTGTTTAATTGTATAACTAATTTTTTTATTTATTCGTAGCGTTATTCGCACACATAATAAAACGAACATGACTGGTTGTTAGATATCAAAGCAGAAAGGATTATCATATATTTTTAAAGTCCGTCCAACGTTACAGATAGGGATGGATAAATATATATGCTGATAATATCGTTTATTCATACTAAAATTGTTTAAAGATAAACTTTGTTTTGACAGCATATTTAATTAATGCGTAAGAAATAATTCATCACGCTATAAGATGAAACTATTATTTAAAAGATCGCGAAATTCTATGCATTACAATAATTTATAAGCACTTGATATTAAAATGAACTCCATTTGGAATTTGTTTCCACATAGATAGATAAAAAAAATCACATTAAAGAGGTCGTCAAACATGTATTTGCGTTTGAAAAGTTTTTAATTCATATTTTTTGTTTCAAATTTTGAGTTTTATAATTTTGGCAGTATAATTGAATACCACTGATTATCTAGACGAACCGTAAGTATCATGTATTTACTATTCCTTTTAAATTGAGGAAGAATTTTTAATTTAACACTTTTTCATTAACACTTCTACTCAAAGATGAATTTAAAAAGTCAACTTTTTAACCATTATTATTTGCGAATTTCGCAAATGCACGTCTTTTTTTTCTTTTCGATTAGAGTTTCTGACCGAAAGAATGCTATCCAGTGAAATTTGATGGAAACTATAAGTCAAGATTTAAATTAGCCACAGTATTCATTAAGCAGAAAATGCGCGATTGCAATAACTTAATTAACTGAAAATTCAGAATCGTCTGACTAACGTGTTTCCTTTGCTTCTCGACAGGATCGCGGAATATCATCAGTCTTCTTAAGTCAAACTAAATGATGCCGGGCACCCTGCTGCGTTCTCTTATCCTTCTCCGTGTGCTTACCAATGGAAGCGAGATACATCGATCAAATAATGAACAGCATGAAATCATTTCCCCGCGCCCCCTTAGAAGATTGCATGCTAATGAGTTCCCAATAACGTAGTCTAGAAATGAAGCAAAAAGTAATGAGATGATGGATTCGACTCCAATTGAATCCTATTATGAAAAATAATGCTTCTAAAACAAATACTTTATCGCAGTGAAACATTTATAATGGTTTTGTTCATTACATTCCCAAAATAAAACAATGAATTTTGTAATATTATTCGGTATACAAAGAAAGTGAACTTCCTACATTTGGAGAAAATTTTATAATTCTTTCCGAATCGAATAAATTTCCTTCAATTCCAGTTTTGATATGATGTAGAATTGCGAATGAAGTATAAGAAATGGAAGGGAAGATTATTTAAAAGTATGATATTTCTATTTTTCATTTATATTATTTAGCTTAAGAATTCTAGAAACCATGTTTTAAGAAATAAGAATCTAAACGACTGCCAGACTTTACATTATTTTTACTAGTTTATTTTGTATTTTCACTGGAATCGACTCTAAAGATTTTGTTTTATTTAAAAAAAATCATATTTCATGTCAATTTCTATTTTAATTTTATTCCTGTTATTATTGATAGTAGTTGCTAGATTTCAGCTGAATTAAAAAAAAAATCATTTAAAAAAGCTATATATCTTGTTTCACAAATGTTTTTTTTTTAAATTTAAAAAAAATATTTATAGAAATATTATACTTGCTAATAATATTTCATAGTGTAATTATTTCACATAAAAAATAACTTTCTATTGAAAGTTTCCTAAAATTTTTAATTTCATTCAAATTCTATGAAATATTTTGAAATCTGATTATTTTTTTTTCAGTAAACAAAAGAAACTGATTCATCTAAGTATACCCCAACTCCTATAAATAGATAAAATTGCTTTCATTTTTCATTTAAAAAATTATCCTTAAATATATGAGAAATGAAATGTTTCTATTCAATAAATTTTCAGGACATGCGCCAACTTTTCCTGTAAATAAAAATCTTAAAAATTGGAAAAGAACAACAGAGAAACAAACATTTAATTAATATGTATAGTAAAAATTTGACTTTAAAACTATTCAAGAAACAAATGTAATGTTTGAATGATTCGAATTTTTAATTGATATCCTTGCTTATATTTATCATCATCATAATAATTTAATAAGGTAAGTTTCTAATAGAAGGAATATAATAAGCTATCATATACTCATTTCTTTTTTTTCCCAATGAAGCTGAAATAGTTTGGGTTTAAAATTACCAGCTAATGTATTTGATAGAAATTTTAAAAGGAAGATTTCACTATTTCACTTCCTTTACATTAATTTCATTTGTTTATTAGTTTGAGTGTTTGTTATAGAATATCCTCTTTTCTTTTATGATGATTCTGTGAGGGTAAAATGATATTTAAATATTATTTCGTTTCCTTTCATGGTCACCACCGTAAAATTGCTGAAAAGAATTTCTAAATAATATCACACACGTTAGAGTCATTACAAATTATATTTTACAGGTAACTTGAGAACAAAGCGTATATCAGAAACAATCTTGAGCTATTTTTCATGATTTAACCATTTAAAGATATAGTTTTATAAATCATCCTACATTACTGGGTTTTAGCTGACAAATAAAATTCATTTCTTCCTAAATGCTTCATCACCTTAAATTAGCCGAACGTAGAATGCAAATGTTTAAGTGTCACAAATTGATAGATTCATTTAGAAGAAATTTTTACAATATTTTCTTGTAAAAACTGTTTAAAAACGTTCCCTTTTTCTACGTAGGTGAGTAGAAGGCAACGCCTATTTTGGCTATGAAAAAGTCAGAATGTTAGCAAGGAGAGTGCTATAAAATATGTAAATGGCCACAATTATGGTAATCTTTTTAAAAGAATGCATTTTGAAGATTTTATAGCTCATAACAACAATAGTATTTGTAATAATACCATTAAGTTAGGTATCATAATAGAAACAATACAAATATCAATATTACAGCTAAATACAAATATCAATATACAAATATCAATATTACAGCTAAATACAAATATCAATATACAAATATACAAATATCAATATACAAATATACAAATATCAATATTACAGCTAAATGAGCAGTCAAGAAGCTTACCTTACGTTCATAAGACATAGCCTTTTCTAATTTGAATGTAGGCAATGAACATGAGTTTTTAAGAAATCAACGAAGTGCCATCTCGTTATTAGTAGAACACGTTTTGCAGTTGAAAGAATATCACTTCCTTTTCTGTGCTTTTTGTGATTGCTATCTAATTATTCACTAAATTTTTATTCTTCTATTTTGCGAGAAATCAAAACACAAAAATTAAAAGTAATTGCTCAAAAAGTGGAGTGATCATCCAAAATTTTACTTATGCACAAAGTTTTAGTTATAACGAAATAAAACAGCAAAATGATGGAAATCTAATTATGTGTACATGTTTGAAGACATATTATAAAATTCTTCATAACTATAGAAATAAAAGAATTAAATTAATGAAGAAACTGCACAAGAAAACCAAAGTAGTAAAAAGAGGAAAAGGTGCACTACACCAAGTCATGATAGAATAGTTCAAAGACCGTGTCTCTGTGAGAGAAGAGGATCGTTTAGATGTATACAAACTAAAATGGCATAATACAATTTGATACTGAGTGTACGGATCATTTGATTCATATTGCATCAATTCAAGAATTCCACGATAGATTGGATTATTCTACTATCCATGTTAACTAGATGGCAGAGCAACAGAATAGTGTCATTTGCAGTGATAAGAGCAAAATTTCACCATTTGGTAACGATGGAATAAAATGTGCTAGGAGAAGAATGAAACCTAAGATATATTTCACTGCTAAATTCACATTCGTGGGAAAGTTCCAATTCTTAACCCTATTGAAAATAGATGAAGCATTCTAAGGGAACTTATTGCACAGAAACAACTCACCAATGAAACCTAATTTACTGAAGTTAAATTTCAGTCATGACATCAAATTATAACAGCTTATAAAAAAAACCATTTTTGAATTCCATGAGTCGGCGTTGCAGGTTCGTAATTTATTCTAAAGGTTTCCCAAATAATTTAGAATATTTTTATGTAATTTATTTGTTTTCCTTTTTCCCTTTATAACTGATTTTTCAACACAAAATTCCATTATTAAAATTATTTCATTATGTTATTTTCATAGATCGAAATATGTTCTTTTATGATGCATATTAACCTTAGAATAATATAATTTCTGGGGATATCCATGTAAAAAAAAAGGAGAATATTCGATTTTACTTTCATTCTAACTCAGTAAGAAAGATTTAGTGTTAGAAATTAAAACATTATTCTGTATTAGAGATGAACTTTAGAGGACTTTTTACTTTGTATATTTTAAAAACGAAGAGTTATTCTATATGCTTTTGTATAAGTAAAGCAATTTTTTTTTCAAAGAAGAGTGTTCAACAAACACTAATTTGAGACCAGGTAAAATAAAAGTACTATTCACTAACGTTTGAGAAAATAAAATATCGTTGACAGAAACTTTAGAACAGAATAATAAGAAAGTAGCAATTTCCATTGAATTCTCAATAGAATTAACTACATTATATTCACTCTAGTTATTTACTTATACTGTTCTAAGCATTGCAAGCTTATTCAAATTAAAGATAATTAGGGAATTAGAATTTAAGGTATCATCTGTACATTACATAAGGCCAATATTTACATAGAGCTTTACGAAGTTAAACAATTTCCGTTTCAAATTCAGAATTCCATTAGAATATCATTTATCTGGAGCTTATATAAATATTAGTTACACATATCGATTACGAATATATTCGGAAAATTTTAAAGTTATGAGTGGGTATATATTGCGAATATCCACACTAAGAATTATCGTATGTATTGACGGTGTTAATTATTCTTTTATCCAGCTTATTTATCTTTTACGTACTATATTTCTTTTAATTTTAGGTAATTTTTTTCTCACATGCATTGGCTACTTTCATCGGATGCAGTTCTATAAACAGAATTAATGGGCTGAAAAATGTTACCTCTAAAAAGGATTATATCAAGAATGTATTGTATTGTGTTTTATAACAATGCTGTATTCTCGTGTATATCGATTAGTTTGTACTAATTTTAGCCCAATCACTTCTTGTTTACACTCGCAATAGGAACTCTGTTTGGGACACAATCAGATGCTGAAGACGATTTCTAAACCAGTAACTTCCAACAAAATTTCCATAGAAACGTAAGAACATTCGATGGAAAATGGGCACCAGTCCTCTAATTATATCATTATTTGATAAATTAGAGAGTTTCAAACTTCGAAACCACTTTAATTGAAACAAGCTTCTTTCGCACAAGACTACTAATACAGCTCAGATTATGTAATATAGCAGAAATTGGAAAAACCAGCTTATCTGTGGTAATAGATCGTGTGCTCGAGTTTTTTTACACTTCCGTTTTGTCTTTTTGTTATTATGTAATTTTGAATTCTGATGTAATTCAAATATATCACCATATCTTTTTATAATTGAAATAATTCAGAAAAATCTCTAGTTGTTCAAGGGTATTTAATGATGACTACATTCATTTTATTGCAAATAGGCTGAAAGTTTTAGCTGTCCCATTGAAAATATTTTTCATTTATTTGGGATAGAATTCGTTATCATCAGATTTCAGCACGTTTAATGATCAAAATGTCAAAACTATACTTTGTACTCTCTTTTCTGACAGATGGGAATGATGCCTGACAGACGATTATCGCTTTTTTGTGATATTTCATAACATTGCTTGCTAAATATGAAAAGCCTCGAAAAACCAATCAAAAGCAAGAAATATAAAAAGCTCAATCTAAAACCATCTCAGAAATTAATCTCTCTTTTATTTTGTTTCTTTTGTCAAAATAGATTAAATTTTTTTTTATCTAATTTCCATTTTTTGTCAGCAAAATGAAATAAAAAAAATAGTTCATATCTCGTTTGACCAGGAGCAATATACTAATACCCAAATTTCAATACTTCAACGAATTTTCATGATTAAGTTTAAATTATTTAAGTAACATTTTCAGTGAGATAAACCAAAATATTTTTTACCTAGTTTGAATTTAAAGGTTTAAACTGATTCCTATTCGTACTTACCTGCGCCTCTTAAACAACTTTTTGACAAAATCTTAGAAAATGGACAGAAAAAATGTAGCCTTGCTTTAATTTATTAAATTCCTATGGAAACTAATTGAATTAAATTAAATTATAATCAGTATAATCAATAAATTACAATACTTTTCAAAAACACCTAGTTTCTAAAATAATATATGGATAGCATTTATAGATATAATTCCACAAAAAAAAGTATTCTACCACTTCTGAGAGAAAATTGCTTTTAAAACATCGGAATATATTTCTACAATATTTTTCATTTTGCCCTTGTCACATTTTATTTCATTTTAACTTTGATATGTGTTACTTCAATTCAATGTTTACACTGTAAATCATATATGTTAAAACTCTATTAAAGGACATAGAGGAAAACCAAAAATACTGCAAAATCTCCGTTGTACCTTATGAATTATTCATGATCTTTTTATGAAGGAATACAAATGAATGCAAATGCTGGGGATAGAGGATTTTAAATTTCTTTATAACTGTGAGTATGAGAATGATATGAAGTGCTTTACATTTTGTCACACCATGTCATATTTAAATATAACAGAAGCTTTTGTTTATAAGTTTATCGTGTGTTTTAATATTTTAGAATCAAATTATTTGCCTAAATAAAATCCGATTAATTTTTTTTTTAATTTCTGTATGTCGACAAATATGTCAAAGCAATTTTCTGAGTTTCGTTTAAATTTATATAAACTTTTCCAAGCTAATTAAGCAATAATCTTCTAGAAATGTTTTAGAAAGATAAAAGGTTGACGATTTCTATGATGTTGATGTAACTATTCTATGAAAATCTAATTAAATGCATTTAAGTTAATTCATTATTCTAAGAAGAGCTCAACGCATGAAATCCTATTTTAAGTAACTAAAATATCCCATAAAGTAACTAAACAATAATCTTCTAGAAAGTTTTTAAGGAGAAGGCCCTTTATTTTAAAATATGCCGTTTAAGAATTTCTTAAGAATATTAAAAAAAATAAAGAATATTTTCTTTACCTTTGATAGATTTCCTAGATTCCCACGAACTTCATACTGGAATTTCATTTAAATCTCAGATATTTATATTATTTAATATTTATAGAAGATTTTATCATAAGAAATGATGTTCCTTCTATTGATTTATTTTGTCTTCGAAAAAGATCTTAAAAGCCAACAATATTTCGAAAATAATAATTTTTCAGTGTCAAATGGGTGCATTCGTACAAGGGAAATTAATCTGTTACTTTGAATACTCAGAAGATCTTCTGCAATAGAAACTTTAATTTATAAAGTAGGTTTAGTTAAAAATAAGTTACTTTCACCACATCTTGCTCAAATTTATAATAAAAAATGTTCACAGCGCAAAGCGATTTATTTTAAGCGATATAAATTATTTCAGTTTTAAATAAAACTTGTCTAAAACTTCAAGAATCATCAATCCTAACTTTGTGGTAACAACTGATTTCATATTAATGAACTGAAAAAAAAATCATAAAGAATTTTTCAAAACCACTCGTATAAATTAAGGAAATTTTAGCATCTTAGGATTTAGCATATTAAAATCAAATTAAGGAAATCAATCATCGGAGCTTATAGTTATAGTGGCTCTTATCATCTTGCATAACGTCTTATAACCTATGTGAAACAAATGATTTCCTTTTAGCAATTATCCATATAAAATGGCATTTAATCATAAGAGTGAAAAAGATATAATCACAGAAATCTGAAGGTAAATAAACATGAATATAGAGCAAATTCAAACACATCAGCGTCATTTCTTCTTATTCATATGTGGTTTCAGAATAATAAAATTCATTTTTAACAATATTTTTCATTATTCTTTAGAAAAGTTTCTGCATTTCTTTTTGTATTTGATTTACAACCTACGTTTGAGTAAATATACAGTAAACTCTGAAGGATCCGGCTCACGACTATCCGGCCTGGTTTTCAAAAATTATTATCATTGAAAAATAAAATCAGTTTAAGTTAATTTTCTTATTACCTAAGCCTACGATATACATTAATATTTTGTTTATGTTACCAGTATTACTGTAGATTTTACAGAATTTATATATATATATATATATATACTATCACATTTATAATTTTTCTAACCTCAGATCAATTACTAAAATTCACAGATCAATTTATAGTAAAAGAAATACAGTTTTAACCCCATCTTATCCTCTTACGAGTTTTCAAGTCGACCGTTTTTGGGAGCCTAAAGCCTAAAATTTGTCTTGTAATGTAGTGAAAGAAACTGTTTTTCCCCCCATCTTATCCTCTTTGTTATTGGATTAATACTGGTTAAAAGATGAAACGAATCCATTTAGTTGCGTGAGAAGCGAATATATGAAATACCCGACAGAATAATTGCTCCTCTTAAAGTAAGCAATTATGGATTTAAAACTGCAGAAATTTATTTATTCGTGATATTTTTATTGGTCGTCTAGGAAGCGTTTTTTAAAATTTTATTTGCATTTTTTTTTTTTTTTTACTGTTCAGTGGTTCATTAATAAGTCGCTTTTGAATCAGAGCATGCTTTTACTTCAAAAGAAAGCCAATGAATCTGAAAGTAATTGCACGTGGATGTGAAATATTTACTACTAATAATTTTTCAATATGTCTTCTGACAAAAATATTGATGTAGAGAAGTTTATGGATTTGAGAAAAAAAGAATTATAACTGTCTGCTTGACATATTTATTGCTCATGGGAATTATTTTTTTTCAAGTCATTGTACAGCTGATAGGAAGTATTTAGTAGCTCAAGTTTCGACTGTGTAAATGTATTTTCTTAAAAATGGGAGAAAGAAAATTTGCAAGTAATTTGGAAATCTAATGCTCTTATGAAAATATGAGCTTGCTGTCGTTTGCTGCTGGGGGATAACTGGGATACATTTTTGCAGATAATGAGTTGCCCAATGGCCATTACGCCAAAATGCTGTTAAGTAACATAAACACATTCTATTCTCATAATAGTATCTCATTCAATTTTAAGATATATATTTGTTTCCTTTATTGCTTAAGAAACGTATGCTTTTTAATTATATCAAACTGTAGGTTAATTAATGTGAAAGCTAAGTAGATCTTAAAAAATTTGTTGAATATAAATATTCATTACAAATAGTTTTGTTCAATCAAAAGGATTTCAGCAAATAATGAATTCGAACATATGTCTATTCAGGGTCATTAGGTAGAACTCCATTATAAATTTCCTTATTGAAGAAATATAAAAACAAGTAGGATAGATCTTAACCAATGAGATTTAGAGAAAAGAATCAGAATATGCTATCTTAATTTAGCTTAGAATATTTGGATAATTATCGTAAGTACGCAATAAAAATTATAATTCCTACTTTACGAATAAAGCATAAATTATTCAACTAAAAGTAAAGCTCATTGAGTGTTTCTAAGATTCAAATGCAAATAGAAATGCTACTGAATTGCTAAAGAAACTATGCGAACATCTTCATTTAGAAGTACTACCATATATAAAAAGAATCTATAAGCTTTAAAATCTTAGTATTGCGTGGAAAATCGGTATTGTAAATGCATGGCATTCTCTATTTAGAAATAAAAATGAGTTTTTGACAGATGATAAACATAATTAATGTATTTGAAAAGCAATAAATTTATACCGAAGTTTTTAAAAAATTTCAATTATTAAAATTAAAATCAATTAGTAAACCGAATTAATGTATTTTGAAAAACAATAACACAATATTAATTTTTTTAAAAATTTAAAATTACCTCAACATTGTTTAATTTCTTAGATAAAGAAACCTGTACTTGAATTCTAAGGCACAATATTTTTGACATAATTTTAAAATATTTCTACTAATAAAAGTCTTCAAAAATAATTTATGATAATTAATTACAATACACAGTATTTCTACAAATTAAAGTTAAACAAATTATGACTATACGAAGAATTTTCATTTTGGGAATAAAAAGCTGATTAATTTACCCAATAAAAAGCGAAACTATGTTTCTTGAAAATGTTTTTCTGTAATAAAGCTGCCAAGTTCTATTAAAAGAGAATTCGAAGAAAATGTAGAAAAATCCTTTTTCACTCATAAGATACGATTTTATCGCTGTAAATATATACATTTGAAGAAACCGCTTTAAGTGCATTTTATTAGTGTAATAAAATAAATAACACTTTTTGTTTAATTAATTTCTGATTATTAGTCTTTAATATATTTTTCTTAATAATAAATAGCATTGTCTTTTAAAATAATTTTTCTGAAGTACATTACAATTTTCCATTACACAAATAGAAAATCTTTCCAAATCAATCTTTAAAATGATGATTAGTCTAATATCATGGAGAACAATAGTATATGCACAAGCATATAGTATTTTAAAAGTACTTCAGTTAAGCGAAAATCAAATAAAAATTACATGTTTACAAACATAAACGAGTGAATTTAAATTTAGATTTAGGTTTAGTTACATTAACGTTCCGTTTGAAGCAACACTTGGGTTATTTCGGGACGGACCTCGTAATTTTGAACCGAGGTCAGATGACGAGGACGACACCTGAGCTGGCACCCTCCCCCCTTTCCACACCACATCACACCAGCGGGAGGATGTTTGGTCAGGACGGATTTAACGTGCAACTGGCCCCCTTATACGACGGTTCTTCGGTGGAATCGGGTCTCGAACCTAAAACCCTCCGGTGCCGAAGCCGAGACCTTACCACCACGCCACCGCGGCCCGAGTGAATTAAAATAAAATTGTTTCAAAATAACTTTGGTTTATAAGCGGAGTTAACATTTAATCTTATATTCTTAAAAAATACTTTAAAAATTGATAAATTATAAGAACATAGCAATCGAAATGGATGATGGAGTTCAGAAATAATTTTTTATGAAAATAGTGATATATTTGGAATGTCATTGAAGCACATCAATACAATAACCAAAATCTTCCTTTATGGAATGCTGTACATACCAAAAGAACTAAACATCTGCTTTCAACAGTTACGTAATTGAAAACATTCAGTTTCTTATTGTATTAAAGCACAACTTGTTTGGGAATTATGAAGTATTTCAGTATTTAATGATCCTCTTGCAACGACTCCTTAGATAATGCTCTCAGTACAACTTATAATAACATAGATACGTTGCTTTCCATCCAAAAGGTATTTCTTAACTTGCAATTTAAAACAATAGAGAACAGAAATTAAATCTAAAGCCGTTGGTTTAAACACTTAAATTCCGTTCCAAAAGTTTAAAGTATATCGTTTATCTTAAAAAAATAAAAATTTTCCAAGAATGTCTTAAATCATTTAAGAATACTCTAAAACCATCAAGGTTCAAGTGAAATTTCGGAATTCTAGTTTTAAACACAATTGTTTTGGCACGCTTTCGTCATTTTAAATGTTCATCTGATAGTTTTATTTTATTTTCATTCCAATAAATTCAATTTCAGATCCGAAATGGAGAAGAAAGAACTGGATGAAAGCCAAGTTGCTACTAAAGATTCTCGACATCATTCTGCTGTCTTAAGACGCAAAAGGTAGATGAAACTTCATTCAAATTCATTTTCCCTTTCTTTATATTGTAGTGCAATAAACTTTGCCAGCAATATTTTAACTTTTTTTATTGTATTTTTATTGTATTAAAAAAGAGATTCCATTCCTGAATGAAATCTCCTAAAATTTGGTGAAAGTTTATTCAAAAACAATAAATAAATAAAACGTGTGTTTTTATATTTTAACAAATAACTGCCGCCAAGATTTACGTTTGTATAATTTAATTCTACACAAACTGTATTCTTTCAGTTTTCGATGTGAGGTATTGTTTTCGGATCTAAACTTTTGGGATTCAAGGCCTTTTCCTCTTGAATTATATTGCATATTCTAGAATTTATTTGATTTTCACGCTTCTTCAGCCCAATTACTTAATACAAGAGTATGAAAAAAGGCATTCAAAGATGAAAATACACGAATATTCATAAAATTGAACTCATAAATGATTACAGTCGATGAATTATTTGAATCTAAAATTTATTTCTGTTTCATAGAATGTAGAAACGCATTTGAGCATTTTAACATATAGACACGCAGTTAAATTCTAGCTTATATAATGAATCGTGGATTTCAAATATTTAAATTGTTAAAAAAAAGTGATGATTTTTTTTTCTAATTATGAAATTATTTCTTATATCTATCAGATTTATTGAGGACAATTTATAGATTACTAATTTAAAGAAAGATATTCAAATACGAAATTGAATTATGCGCTTCTGTTGAACAGATAGTTGTAAAACGTTAGTTAGAAAGCATTCAGAGGTTCAAAGAAAGAAAAAAAAATAATTGAAATAAAAATACTTTTTTTAATAATCTTCTTTGATCTGGCTCACACATATTTGGTACTTCTGAATTCAAAAGCATCATCTGCGTTATTTTAATCTTGAATAAATGTAAATAACTGAGCAACTCATCTTTGAAATATTTCATTAAAATATCCGGTAGAAAATTTATAAATAAAACATTTTATTTATCATAAATTAACTATTTAATTAACATTCTTTTTTTTTTACTTTTTGTTTATCATGAATTAACGATTTAATTTACATTCTTTTTTCATTTTTTATTTATCATGTATTAACCATTTAATTAACGTTCTTATTTAGCTTGTATTCCTATTTGAAGACTCAAAATATTTTTGAAGTTCAGAAAAATTAATGATTTTTTACTCTATATATAGAAACCCAATAAACATTAAGGAAATTTATTCTTAATTGATTACTATTCAAAGAAGAGTTTATAATCAAAAATATAAAAATAAGATTCTAATTTTAATGTTTTTCGGCCTTTAATATTTTTATTTATTTTTGCATGTAATTTGACCTGCATGTATTGAAAAGATTGATATAAAATCTTAATTTAATACTTATTTTTTAGTTTAATTTTTTAATTACTTATTTCTCTCATTTAGTGAAGTTTGTTCTTTGCAATTTCTTTCTTTATGGAATCATTAAAATATATATGCTAATCGAATATCCTTTACTGATTAAAACTCAACAATGATTTTATTACCAATGATATTTCAATAATATATAGTGGTGTTAATTCAGAAACTAAAATTATCTTTGTATTGTTCTGTTTTACTTTTGAGTTAAGATGAAAATTGTATTTCCATAGCACCCAGTACGCTAACCAACATAATATGCACGTAGTACGCTAACGGGCATAGAAACTATTTCTAATATTAATCAATCGTAAACTAAAAATAATGCATCGAATCAACTAAGTGCTGAAGAGTAAATAATATATAAAACAGGAAATAAATTGATCACATGAACAAGTGTATATATAATTTCAAGAGCAAAATTTTATACTATATAGATAATAAAATTTAAAAAAATCCAAGAATCAAAAAATAATCTATAATAATGGTATACAGAAAATATATGATGAAATGCTACATGATGTTTAATAAAATGAAAGTTAAATTTTCGTTCAATGATTTTTTGCAAAAGTCAGTTTCTATATGATTTTACTTTATGTTGGATGAAAGTTTAACACTGGAAACTTTAGTGAAAATCTTTTATCATGTATGTGCCCCTTCTACCTTGATATCTTTGTTCTATTAATTTTATATCATTTTTTAATTTCTATCTTTTTCTCTTCTTAAATTATCTCTAAGTTTCTAAAAAAAATGTTCAAATGGCCAGTTTGGACAAGCACTTTTGAACTCTTATTGACATTAATATTTTCAAAATTTTCAAATAAATTTTACACACATTCGTCATAGTTCATTGTTGTCTAGTAAAAAGAAACTTCTTATTAACGGAGATAAAAATTGACCAAGAATTAGGCTCAATATAAGTCATTAATGCGAAATAAAAAAGGAAGCAAACAATAATCAAAACACTTTAATGAAAGAAATAATAAAATTCCTAAGGAAGAATTAAAAAAAAAAGATAAATTATAATTAACATTAACTGAAAGCAAATATCGTTCATATTCCAAGGATTCAAAGCGTTTAACTAATTTCTGCTTAAAAAAAATATTTTATAATATTTAATTGAACCAGACTTTCATGTACATTTAAACTAAAATACATAGCGACATCAAATATATTAAAATCAATTTTAAAAGAAATTTTAATGAAGTTTTAAGTATATTCCATTTTAATATATCCGAAAAACAAATGGGAAATCTTGTTTCGAAAGTAAATTTAAAAAGTATTGGAATATTTGTTATGTTTGGAAAATAAGAACCCTAACATATTCTCTAAAATCAGCAAGTATCTACTGACGCCTTTTGAAACAAGACAAATTTCACAATCCATTTGATTTTCAATATTTGCTAATTTGTAATTGAACTAATGCAGTTTGTGTTTTAGCATAAACACAAGAATGGATTAATATGTTACTTTAAAGCTGAATTTCTACCTTTGGAGACATATTACAAGAAGGTTATTGACAGGATTTTTAAATAGTATATATGTTTTATCATCCTCATCATTGTATCATTGTGTTGCACAAAATTTCTTTTTCTTTCAGTTTCAAATAATAATTATTGTAGATAAAGTAATGAAATTAATGACTTTATATGAGTGTGTATTTTCTGAATTGAAAAAATATTCTGTTAATATTATTAGCATTTCAAGTTGATATTAGTTTACTAGTCTTTAAAAACACCATAAGTAGTGTTTATTAATAATAGTTAATTCGTTATAAATGCTTAAATTAAATTACTTGAAAAGATAGGGATGCAACGGCATATAATGATATATGTTCTAATAATTTAAACTCTTTAAGTAGCCAGACATTGCAAATTCAAGTGAATAGAAATTTCAAAATTTGTGAACACTTTTCAATTTCTATAATATTAGAACATACATCGAAGCTTCAAAATTTAAATTAATTAATTCAAGTATAAAAACATTTATTTTTAAAGTTAATTGTTTGAATTACTGTTATTTACAGTCGAGATACTTTTCTTCTTAAAAAATACGCGCAAAATACAATTTATATTTAATTTTATTAATATTTATGATAATACAAAAAAGATTGAGTAAAAATTGAATTTTAGTTTTTTACTTTATACAAATATATACAATATTATCATTAAAATAATGATTTGTCAGTTTGGTATTACATTTTCTTTCAATTATGAGAAATATTTAGAAGCCTTTCAAATCATTCAATACTTAGAAATTCAGGATTCAATTCCAATAGAATTATCTGCCATTTTGTAGAAACCTCATTAGGATGAATATAATAAATATATTGGCTGAAAATAACACATAATTTTGTTTCTCAATCTGTTTTTAAACAGAAGTATGACAAATTTGATGGTAAATCAAATTCTATGTGGTAGTGGTTATAAGATGATATTAGGATTACGAAGTTTACTTTAAAAATCAATTTAAACTTATATGTGAATTTTATATGCTGTGATTTTATATGTTTTGAAACTTTGAACACAGCATAGAAAACTGAAATTTTCATTTAGGTTGATTTCTTATACTTCCTGGCAGATTTCTGCAGCTTAAATCCTTGAAATATTTGTTTCCGGCAATCAATTATTTAACCTTCGAAAGAAAGTTCTGTCAAGAATTATTGTCCTAGAAAAGAACAGCTTAGCAATTTCATTGATCTTCTGATGATTATTAGTTTGGATGAAAGTAAATGTCAACCCCATAATGACATGTTTAAAGAATTTTGCAAAGAATCCGTAGAATGCTAATAATTGCAACGGACAAATATTATTTTTAAAAAGAATTTCCGAAATTGATTATCATGATTTATTTTTTTAATTTTTTATACAAATTTAATGTTTATAATGCTTAATATGAATGGTGGAGTGTAAATGTAAACTATGATGATCTTTAAGGAATCAAACTTTTGGTTAAAATATAGAAGTGTGTTATTAGAAACGCTGAAATTGAAACTGTTTCTGACTTAGCTGTAATAGAATTTGATAATTCAATTAAAATTCCTATTATTAAATGTGAAGTAAATTACTTATATGCATCGACATAAAAAAAGAAAATTGAAAATTCATTTAAAATATTTTGAACCTTAAAAAAATTTTAAAAAAAGATACTGTTGATATTTGTAAAGGTCTTGTATATTTTCTCGGCGACCCTATAATTTTTATTAATGAATGCAAATGTACAGTTCATACGATGTCAAATCATAAATGGTTCATAAATATGCTGTAACTTGAAGTTACTTTGTCCTAAACATTTTAAATACCATCTTGGAGATACTATAGAGACTGGTACGAATTTACCCTAAGTTTAAGCTGGTTCATTTCAATTTTTTAATAAGTGGATTGTAATCTTATTTAAAATCAAACGATAATTCGAAAGCCAACTTTTTATTTCATCGAGGTTCACTGACCCCGCAACGACTCAGTGCGAAACTATTCTTGAAAACTGATCCCATGTCAGCAGGGTTACAATAAATTTTATCGCTGAAGCCAAGTCAGAGTAGGGTTACAATATTCTTTCACAAAAAGCGCCAACGAAGCGGTAACAGAGACGTAGAAAAGAATTATCAATTATCCACAAAGTAGTTCCTTTTTTAAAACTAGAGTGACAAATTACATTTGCCCTAATTCTTTAGTTTTGTGTTCTGCACAAGTTTCAATGATCTGATGTTTTAATTAGAGCGAGAAGCCCTTAGCTCTATACAAGTTATTAATAACGATTTGTGTGCTAATAATTTAAAATGTGGTTACTTGTATCCTTCAGAAAATGGGCTATATATAACTTCTACTCACATGTTTAATTTTCACTTTGAATACGACAAACTTGTACGAATGCTATATATGTATTTTTATTAACTGTTATAAATACAATATTACAGAGCAATAATTTCCATTTCTAAGAGCAATAATCCCTTGAAATATAAACTCTGTTGGAAAAAAAAATATTCCTCAAAATTCTATTGGAAACGAAAATAAATGGTTTAAAGGGTACAAAATTCAGAGAATTTTTAAAGGTTGTATTGTCAGGAAAGAAGTATCAAAGAGAATCCATAACGATTATTTAACTGATGGCATGGCACTGACTAAAAGAGCGCTAGACCAAAAAAACCTTACAATTGCTTCGATACAAAAGGGAAGTTCACACAAATACTAATGATAAAGAAAAGTAACATTTTTATGCATTATTATTATACATTAGGACGGTTGGAAAATTATTAAGAATTGTAAAATTCTTTCACATCGCCTTTTCAATGCATGATTTAATCACAAATTACAGTTAGCATTAATTTTGTTTTAACTAAAATATATCATTTTTTTTATTCCCTGATCTTAAATATTGCTTCAGCAGAACTCTTATCTGCTTATGCCATAAAAAAAGTTTGATTCAAATTATAGCAGTAAGGTTCCACTAAAGTTAAAATTGTTTTAAAATTTATTGTATATTTTTAGTCATTAAATCCCAAAATGTCCAAATTTTATAAAATATTGTGAAAATAATAAAAATTATGTTATTGGCATAATGATTGCATGACTATTGACTACTAAATCTAAAAATCTAATTATCCTAAAAATATAATTAAATGATTGTGAACTCTGGCAACTTAAATTAGTTCCACTGAAAAGAATAATAATTAAAAAAAGCATTATCAAATGATTTTCCAGAGGAAGGCAAAATAAAATAAGTGATTTGAAAATGTTTCTTCTTCTTCTTCTTTTTTTTTAATGAAGTGAAGCATGATTTAATTCATATTTTCTGATTTTTGTCTATCATTAAGAAATAAACTACCAATGAAATTTCTTTTTTCTTGTAAGACTGCGAAAGAGTTAGGTTAAAGGAAGAGTTTATTGAATTTTTTGTTAGTTTCTATGTTTAATTTCTTTTCGAAATATATATTTACTTTTTTAATAATAAATTATGCTAAAAATTAATATGTAGATAAAAATACGATGTTTGATAAATTATCAAAGTTAACGCTTTGAAAAATGCATTACAAAGTTAATTTGCAAATTAGTAAAATCATTTCAAATTTCTGTTGATTCCTAAAGCAAAATTTGAACCGTTTAATTGGGTTAAGTAAAATTTGAACCGTTTAATTGGGTTAAGTTTAATCTGTTCATAAATAATTCAAAATGAAAAAAGTTGTTTTATACTTTTTGAACGGAGCTATAGAATATAATTTTTATGTCAATGGTGTTATTCGATACATTTTCATAAAAATTGAATTATCTCTGATATAAGAAGCATGATTTGTTGTAGATATTTTACTGCAAAACGTTTTATTTAAACTAAATGAGGTCAAATATTTTAACTAAATGACATTTTATAAAATACAAGTAACAAATTTACTGATTAAATAAACGAGGCAATAAAGGTACATATTGACATAGTTATTTTCCAAATATTAACAGAATTGAGCTAAAAGATTAATGACGAAACGGAATAAGCCTTGATATAGATACTAAACTAATTCGCTTAACCTTGGTTAAGTCTTTGACCATTATTAACTTGCGAATTATTCTCTATTGAAGTAATCACTAGTAATAGAAATAGAATGAATTGAAATGTTTTGATAGAAATTCCTTATTTTATTCTTTTTTTTTATTCTGAAATATGCCCTAATATTTCACCGAACATTAAACTGTATTTAGTATATTCTTCTTCAAGATAGTTTTAAAAGTTAATTAAGAAACAGTTGCCATACATCAGCCTTCGAGCTTTACACACACACACACACACAAAAAAAAAAAAAAACATTTTCAGCTAATTTAAAAAGAACGTCAAGGAATAAAATTCTCTTTCACGAAATATTTACAAAAAATTGCAAATTTGTAATCATTTATTCCTTTTCCAATTGAAATGTATTGGTGTCTGATCATATAATTGAATATAATTGATAATCGAAGCGATCACAAAATCCAAATATATTAATTATCAATACTTCGATGCATTTATTACTTATTTTTAAGAAAGGTGATTCATTTAACCGCTTTCCATCAGAAATGTAAAAAAGAATAGTTCATATATTATCTGTGGTGATTTGTGAGATCAGCAAATCTATCTTTTAATGCTTCTGTCCAAAAGGAAGCAATCCTTTGAAATTTGATGGGGGCCATATATCAAGATTTAGAATTCGCTAACGAGTTGATAAAGCAGGAAATATGTGATTGTAATAACTCAATTAACAGACAATTTGGGATCGTCTGATTAACACGTTTCTTTTCCCACTTGATAGGAAAGAGGATTTCATCAATCCGCTGACGTCAAACTATAAGGCCCTTCCTCCCCGATGCCCCCACCCATCTTTCCTTTGATCTCATCAATAGTCATGGAAGCGAGATAAATTGACCAATTGAAAAGCATGAAATCCCTTATCCGTCCTTCTGATATTAATGTATTTCAAGCAATGTGATATATAAATGCCTCAAAAAGTAATGTTGATGATTGATTTGACTCCATTTGAATCCTAATATGAAAAATATTGCTTTTGTAACCGATTATTCATCGCAGTGATGCATGTATAATGCTTTTATTCATTACATTGAATTGAAAATAAAGCAATGAATTGAAATACCATGGTAAATATAAAGAGAATAAATTTCTTGAGTGTGGAATAAAATATTTTATTTCTTTCGAGATCGAATACATCTTTTATTTCTATATGTAATTAGATGTATATTTGTTATTTCAACTATAAGAAGCCGTCAAGATTATCGAGTAAACTTGACATTTCCATTTTTCATAAATGTTGACTCTCCTGAAATTCTCTAGAAAACATTCTTAAATATTCAAAATTCAAAACTATGTCAAAATTGTCTGCATTTAGCGCATTAGTCCAATATGTGAAATCATGTTTTACAGAGTAAAAAACTATTTAAGCGAATTCATTTTTCTTGTCCAACAATAACTCTTTCTGTGATATTTTTCAAAAATTTCACATAAAGAGTTAGAAATAATTTCTTTGTTTTTAACTTTTTATAGAATAATATTTTTTACTTAAAGAATGACTTTCTTGAGCTCTTTTGATGTTTTTATAAGTTTTATGAAGACAGCAAGGATATACTTCTGCTGGATTTTTTTTTTCAAATTTTAAATTTAGTTTCTGAAAGTTGAAATGACACAATGAAATTTTTATATAAATATATTTTTAGTACAAAAAATCATGTAAAGTGTATAATTTAAAAATTGGTACAACCATTTTCCTTTCCAATTTTATCGATATGTAGCTTGCAATTTGTACAAAACTTCCGTAAATAATTGCCTATATATTTTTCAATGCATATAAATCATTACTTACCACCAATAGACTAATGAATTATTATTTCGAATCAAGTTTCTCCTTTATTATTGGGTTCATCAAAAAGATTCACAAGAATCATGATTATCAAAGATCCACAAAGAGATCAACTAATGATGGTGGCATATATGACTGATAATGTGACAAAGCAAATCCAAGTGTTTACGTCCTCGTTAACCTATTCTATAAATGCGAAGTTGGGCAACAAATAAATGGCTCCCTTAACTGCCATGGAGCAGGATGAGAGGAAACGATGATCAATCTCTCCGTAAAAGAGGATTTTTGAATGGAAAATTAACGTTCGCCTCATCGAAGAGAGCAGGTATTAGTTATAATAAGAGCATTTTCTTTATATTGATGCTATATACTTTAAAATAACTTTAATAATTATTAATTACTTTGTATTTTGTGAAAAAAGTTTATTCATTTGCTCAATTAATTTACTTCATTAAAATTATGCATGAAGCGATTCTCTTGCGAACTAAAACAGTTTATAATGGTATGTTAATGAAATAAGTTATTTTATACGATATACTTAATTTTAAAGGACACTTTAGATTAATTTCCTGTGTTTTAATTTTAAAAATCGTTTTTAATACATCATTTCGAAATAATTAGTTTATTTTACTATAGGTTTTATAAAACCAATAATTCGATAAGGAAAAAATGGAGTTAATGAATGACTTGGACAGGAATTGTGATAAACATTCTACCTGTAAAACTATATAACAACTGAAACGTTTTAACACTGACTTTTATGTTAAATTTAAAAAAAAGGCTTTTTTAGCTCAATTTGTAGAAATATATTATTTTATTTTAATAATTTTATTATAAAAATAAGTATGAAAGGATTCATTGCAATTTAAGAGCATGACATTCTTGAATTATTATTATTATTATTTTTTTTTTTTGCAATCGCCTGTAATTCTTATTGATTTGCTAATTGATTCAAAAGAAAACAAGTTTACTTTTAAATAATTTATGTCACAGTTTTCAATTATATATATTAATCATAATACATTTAAGAAATATGGCAATATATATTAAGAAATCTGAAATCTCTCAATGAATAAATTGAACATTATTATTTGAAACGAAATATTGCAATGATTAAGCAACAAAATAATATGACAAGCATTTATTAATCTTAAATTGAATCTCAATATCAAATAATGCGTCTTGTATATTTAAATATTGATAATACTGCAGAGTAATAAATAAGATAAAAAAAGTTAAAAATTATGTTACAGACCAAAATATGCCTGTGTGTTCCTTCGGTAAAACTCATTACTGATTAGGTGTATTTTATTTCTGTGAATGTTCATGGGACTATAAGATTAAGGAAATAAGATTCTTTAAAAAGTGTGTAAAATCTTACTAACATAAAAACATGAAAATTACAGACAGTTTTTTTTTTACTTTATATAAAGAAAATTTAGAAAGCAAATACTTTTAATTTTTTAAAAAATAATTGTGCAACGCATACTAGTTTGAGACAAACAAACGAAAAAACTATTTTCTTGAGTCAGAGAAAGCGAAGAAAATTAAATCCAATTAGTGCAATTTTAAAAAGAAAATGATGAAGCAATTAGTATTTTAGTTCAATAATCAGTAGTACTAATTACAGTAAATTCACTCTAACTATGCAGTAATTCCATTTTAATCAATAAAAGCAGTAGCTATTCAACCTATCCGTAAGTATGTAATGATAATTCAACGAATCTGCTACAAATGACGTACCTAATACTTGTAATTGAGCATATAAGGACTTTGAAAAGAGCTTTACGAATTAATAGTTCTTTTTTCAAATTTAGTATTATATCGTTTATAAGATGCTCTTGAAGGTAAAATATATAAATTGCCATTATATTTAAGATAGCATAAGTGTTTCTGATAACATATCATGGGAATATATACATTAAGAATAATGGTATGTGTGCAGTTGTTAAGCATATTTTTCTCTCTAGATTATTTCTCCAATCACTATTTACACATTCCATTCTTTACTTTTTTATTATTTTTCTTTTTGCACATCCATATATTATTTTTTTCTCTCAGTTTCATAAGCAGATATTACAGGATAGATATTGATAATAATCTAATTAAAAATAAAAATTGATGTCTTATGCAAAGAAGGCCTTCATTAAACGTGAAAGCTTAAAATGATTACTACAGTTTACTGCAGTTTACATTAATTTGGGTGTATTAATTTCTTATTTACATGGGAAACTAGAACTTCTTTGAGGCGTATAACACGAAATAGCTCTCGTTTTGCTTCTGGCCCAACGCTTTGGACAAAAGATATCGGATCCAGAATCTTTTCATAAAATTTACGTATTGCAGGAGTAGTAATACTACAGCATTCAGCAATTTAAACGAACACCTGACCTCTAACTCCGTCAACATTTGTAAATTGTTGTTTCAACCTCATACTTCCAATATTGGAACCGAGACTCTTTCACGAATTCATAATAACTCTGCAATGTGAAATATAAAATATAATGTAGACACTGGTAAAAATGTCCAGCTTATTTACGATGTCTAATCTTCGGGTATGTTTTATTTTGTCTCATTACTAATTGTGTAATTTCATTTGATGATATAATGGAAGCATATCGCCTTATCTATTTGTGAACTATCTTAGGAAAATTATTAGCTATTTAGAAACATTTAAAGATGGTTATATTTATTTTACAATAATTTTGGCTGGAATTTTATTCAACACGTTTATAAATATTTTTTCCCTTTAGGCTGGATAGAATTAAATTTCAGAAAATGGAAATTCGCTGAATAACATTTTAGAACTTAACTTTTATTCTATCATGATCGTATATAGAGATACTGACTGACCGTTGATGATTATTGATTGAGTTTTGAATCATATGTGAATTATTTTTTTTAATTCTTAAGAGTAGTCCGTCCTCCCTAATCCAGGTCATTTCTTTCTTGTTTTTTTTTGTTTTTTTTTGTATCGGACATATATGGACATTGTATTTTGTTTGTAATTATGGCACTTGCCACGGACAAGCCCCGCTGTTCAGAGACAGCCGATTTAAGCCTGAGGGGGAGCGTCTCTTGTTTTTATAGTAGCGCCAACTAGGGCCAAGAGTATGACTTAGCTACTCACGCATCACCCTTTTTACAGGAGGGCACATCTCACAGATAGAACAACGAAACGAAACAACGAAAGAACAACCATGCCCAAACCGGGACTCGAGCCCGGGACGCCCAGATCACGAGGAAGACGCGCTACCCCTACGCCAGGACGCCGGCGTATTTTGTATGTTGGACATATTGAACTATTTGTTTGTTGAAATATTTGTTGAACATATCTTTCATATATATAAAATTAGTTTTTTTACGATTTCATTCATGCTTTCTATGGTCTGGAATATTCTGACTACGTTCAAATAAATTTGTAAATATTTTCAATTTGATGAAATGCATGTTTACTATGTTTGGAATGTCAAGTATACACAATTCTTACATAACTAGTAATTTTAAACGATGGCTTAACTATAACTATCAACGAAAAGGAAATAAGTAAAAAGAAATTTTGATAATAGGTTTTTTTTATAATGACAAAATGAACGCATATAAATTAAAATCAGTATAATCAATCAATTCTAATGCCCTTTCAAATAAATGATTGTTTTTCTCAAAATCCACATTTACTAATAATAAATATAATCTTTCTAATTTCTCCTTTAATTTTTCATTAACAGTTTCTTTAAAATCTTTTGAACATATATCCATAAAATGTATCATCCCTTTCATTACAACTTATTTTATTTTAACTGTACTAAGTACCACTTCCATTAAAAGACTTTACTGAGAATCATATACATTAAGAGTGTATTAAAGAATTTCAAGAAATACAAAAAAAATAATTCAAAATCTTTGTTATACTTTATGCATTATTCATGATATTTTATGTTGGCATATTAATGGAAGAATATAGTGGCCATAAAAAATCTTAAACCGTTTCTTAACTGTTAGCATAAGAAAATGATATGAAATGCTAAAGAATTTGTCGCATTATATTGCATTTAAATAAAACAGAAATTATTTTTTTGTATTTAATGTATGACTAGTATTTCAGGAGGAAATTATTTAATCCTTTATTTCAACTAATTTTATTATTTAATTTCTCTGTAGCGAAAAATATTTCAAAGCTAATTTCTGAGAGCCATTTAAATTTAAGTAATTTTCCTAGACTAATTAAGCAATAATCTTCTGGAAAAATTTTTTGAGTAAATAAAATACACTTTTTCTCTTAGTATATGGTTTAAGAATATTTTAAAGATTTGTTTTCCTTTGGTAGACTTTTATGATTTTGATGTTTCTATTTTATTAAAATCTATTTAAGTATAATTCATTATTCCAAGAAGAGTTCAACGTATATAATGCCATTTCTCTCATTGCATTAATGTGTATTTAAAAATATTTTAGTATACAACAGTTTCTTGAAAATCAGTCTTATTCAGTTTTGAATTCGATAAAAATTGTAAGCTAATAGCGCCATGGAAAGGTAACGAGACTTTATAGAAATGCCAACACTGGTGAAAGGTTTTGAATTTCATTTAAGTACATCTATAGAATATAAAAAAAATCCATTTATAGAATGCTGTACGAATAAGAATCGCTACTTTTGTTGAAGCCAATAATTGTGAGTATATGAATAATTCAATTCGGGCTTCAATTAATCCTTACTGTTTGAAAATGCAATTCCTTTGGGACTTATGAAGTAATTCAGTGTTAAATTATCCTCCTACAAATATCCATCAAAGAGTGTTCTCAGGATAAACAAGAACAATGCAGTTATGTCTTGTTCGATCCAAAAGTTGCATTTTAACTTGTAATTCAATAGAATAGAAAATAAATTAAAAGTCGTTGGCTTAAACCTTTAATCTATGTTTCGAAAGTTAAAAGTATATAATTTATTTCAAGATATCCAATTTCTCCAACAGTTTCTTAAATCGCTTAGGGACACTCAAAACCCATCACGATTCAAGTGAAACATCCGAATTCTAACCTTAAACAGAATTAGGTTTGCACATTTCGTCATTTTAAGATAATTTCATTTTATTTTCATTCCAATAAATTGAATTTCAAATTGGGAATGTCGAAGGAAGAACTGGATGAAAGCCAAGGAACTGAAATATTCCGCCATCTTACCGCTGCCTTAAGCCGCAGAAGGTGACCGAAACTCTATTCAAATTAGGCTTTCGCTTCTTTATATAAGAACACAAAAAAATCTTGCCTACAATTTTAACCTTCTTTTTATTCTATCCATAGGAAAGATCTTTTTCCTTCAATACCATATCTCACGGAACTTTATTTGGAAAAATGAAAAATAAACAACCAAATACCCGTCTTTGTATGTCTCAACAAATATATGCTTCTAAAATTTGCAGCTGAACAGATTTGATTCTGCACAGACTGTCTTTTCTGTTCTTGATGCTAAATGTTACATTGTTTTTGAATCTAAACTGTCGGGATCCAGGTTATTTTTTCATTTTATTTTATTGCAGATTCTAGAATTGATCTCACACTTTTTCGCCCTATTGTTTATTGTGAAAAGGTGAAAAAAAGCCATATCGAGTACGTAGAAAAGTAAATTTCCTAATTGAAAAGTTATACACTTAGTATTTATAAATTTCAAAGCATACATATATTGTTTAATCTAAAAAAACATTCTAAATGCCTTATAGAAATAATTTGTAGTATTTTGTCTTACATAGATGATGTAATATACTAGAATGTACAATTAAAATCATATATTTCTACCTTTTAAAATTTCAAAATTAATCATGAATTTTTTCTAAATAAAGAGCTATTTCTTATATTTTATCTACCTCTCTCTCTCTATGTGTATATATATATGTATATGCATCACATTAACTAAAATGGTATAAAAGCTTCAAAGAAAGAAGAAGCAATTGCTATTTTTTTTTTCTTTAGCAATGGTCATTTATAAAAATTTTATAATTCCAAAAATAGACAGCTTCTACTTCTACATAATTTCAAACGCGAATAATTGGAAATAATTATCTTTTGTTTCTTTATTAAAATTAATTCTATTTCTTTATTCGATTCAGATATACCAACCAGAAAGATATTTTTGACCGAATAAGTTTATTGAAGGGTTTGAACAGGGGTTTGGTCAAGTGAAGCGATAATCTACGAGATTCTGTTTCCTGTCAAGTTGCTAGACGTGGATGACAACGTCATTGATAGAGCATGGTGAAATAGCTTAGCCAAAACAGCATAATAACTTACTGAACAGCATTCTGTATCTCAATCAAATTCGTCAATGAGGTTGGTAAGGAGAGGAGAGAATAATGACCTCAGCAGTACAACGACCCGACAATGATATATGGGAGACTCTGAAGTTATTGCATGATACACTGAGTAACTCTATTGTCGAGTAAAGGCGAATAAACCGGTAATAGGGATCGCTCAGACTCCACGTGAACGTCTACTTTTCTTGACTACCAAGCAATCAAGCTATCATTTCTGCATAACTTTCAACGGGAATGCGCTGCTATCTATGATTGGGAAGAGGATTTAATACGAAAACCCATTTTAATCAGGTAAAAATGTTGCATCATGTTTACCAGATTTTGTAGCGCAGGTAATGGCTGAAGACACATATCTTTAGACAACTTTCTTGCAAAAAGATTATGCATTTTAAATAATAAATTTCATAATTATAGATTTATTTTTTGGAAAAATATCATGAAATTATAAATAATAAATTACATAATTACAGATTTATTTTTCGGAAAATATCGTACATTATAAATAATAAATTATTTAATTATCGATTTATTTTTTCGGAATGGAATACATCTTTTCATTTTATATAGATTCCTAGGAACAAGATTTATATAGATTCACGAGTAAGATTTGGAAACGAATTATGCTTTTTAAGAGAGATTCCACTAAATATGACTGATTTATTTATTTGAATTAAAATCAAAACTATGCTTTATTTTATTAAAAAAATTCAACGCAATTTTGTTTATTTATTATTTGTTTAGTTCATTTAGTAAAAATTATTATTTCCAAATATATTTCAGATATTTTTGGATAATTTAGTGATGCTGACTCATAATCTGGCATTTTCTTTGCAAGATTGACTCCAGTTTATGCTCCATAGATAGGAATTTAAATTTCAGTATTATAATGTACAAGACATCTCAATTAATACTGAAACTCCATCATATGTAAATAAATAATAAAATTAAATCAATCAATATTAATGTGTAATTAATATATTAATGCAGAAATCACATGAAATGTATGTAAACATAGGAATAAAATGTTAAGTAAAATTAATGAGGAGAATAATAATAATAAAAAAATTTAACAGATCAAAACTAATCACTGTTAATGGTATACTGAAAATACATAATGATATGTTGCATGATGTTCAATAAAATGAAGATTAAATGAGCTTGTTCTATGAATTCTTGGGAACGAAAAAAAAAAAATCCTTCCTGACTTTTAAAAAAAATTTACTTCAGTAAGGGATTTTTTTTTTGGAGATGAATAATTGATATGCCTATTTATTCTTCCTTGATATCTTTGTTCCATTAATTTGGTATGCTGGTGGAATTTGCCAATAAGTTTCTTCTTAAATTGACTTACTGAAAACTTTTTCATATAGCGATATTGAAAAAGAATTTTTTTAACTCGTATTATTACAAGATTATACAAAATTTTTAAATATATTTTGCGCCCATTCTTCACTGGTCATTGATTTATGATAAAATAAGCCTTCTTATTAGCAAAATCAAACATGGCCAAATAGAAGGTGCCTTATATGTAAAAAATGTTTATATTTAAAATAAATAATAAATTTATATTAATTAAATAATAAATTTGTTATTAAATAAATAAATATAATTCAATTAAATAATTAATATTATAAAAATTAAATAATTGTAATATGTATATAAATTATGTAACAAAAATATATATTTAATTGAATCTTTAAAGAGTAACAAGTTTGAGAATGGTAGGGCAGATTTTTTTTAATGGGCAGTAAAACATTTTTCATAGGTATTGGAAGTAAATATTATCTTAATCGATTTAATAAATTATCTCATTTATCATATTTATGTTAACGAATATCTTCCTTATAATATTTGCTATACCTAAGTCAGCAATTCGTTTAAACTCTCTGATCATCTTACACTACTCCGTAAATAAATTAAACAAGGATAGCTTGTTGTCATAATAGGAAATTGAGCATTTTTAAATCAATATATATATCATAAAATCAACTGAAGCTCAATTTTAAAACTATATATATTCCCATAAAAATAATTTGAGAAGTATAATTGCAATTTGTAAGCTACTTCTCATTTACCGATTTGAAAACACTCCGCGATTTTGTCGCATTTGTCAGGAGGCTTTTATTTGGTCAAAATATATTTGTGAAAGAGGAGATTTTACATTTAATAATAAGATGAAGTCAAATTATTTGTGGATTTAGAAAGTGAAAAAATCTCAGTTAGCTGATGATATTTTACGAAAAAGATCCTAATTCACAATAAGCTTTTTTAGAAAAAACAATATTTTCTGTAAAAGGTATAAACATTAAATTATGATGAATAAATAAAAGAATTATGTTCTTAAAATTTGACAATTCACTTTTTTATAATTAATAATCCTTTTTTAGGTTAAAATATATATTTTCTATTTCTTTCTGAATATTTTTGAAAAAAATTAAAATTTAATGACATATGAAATTTATTTAAATGGCTTTTATTGCCACTTGAATTAGCCGTATAAGAAATCAATGCACAATTCTAAATTAAAATGAAATAATATGTCCAGAATCTGCACGACTGTCACATGCACGTGGGAAATAAAAATGATCGAAAAAGTATCTAAACGGGCTGAAAACAAGACCAATGAATATAGAATCTCGGAAATGCGTTCAACTTCCCGCGTCTCATTACTTAGAGAGGTAGAATCGTTTAAAAGTGATAATCTTGCGATAGTTGAAAGAACAGAATCTACCTTTATGAAAATATGGAAGAATTTTTCCTTCAATTGTTTTGTAAATTTTTTATTATTGTCACGTTTTTAAACGTTATTTCCTTCTATTTAAATGTGAAAAATTCTGAATCTTGCATTGACCGGCAAGAATTCGAATCAATTCTTTAGGTTTCTCTTCAGAAAACGGTTTTGTGTTGTCAAGCCTTCTTTATATTCATTTTCCTATATAAAGTGTAAGTGGCAATGGAATATTGAGATTTTGCATTACTTCTAAAAATAGAAGTAATTCAGCAGAAGTTATATAAGTTTTTAAATTAAGAGAGTCTATGTAACATCATATAATTAAAATTTATTTTTCTGAATATTGGAAACATGAAAACTAAAGCATCGGTATAAATTACGTATTCGTCGTAAAATAAAATATTAAACTGTTTTCTATTTTAATACAAAGTTGGAAAAAAACAGAAATGGATCAATTCACATAACATGCAACAAAATCTTGAACACGGGTTCATTACTCTTATCTACATGAAAATTGTTCTTTGAACTGTGGTTTAAAATTACTAGCAATGACATTTAATGCATTTTAATGAATTAGAGATTTAAACTGATGTCACATTAGACTCATATTTCTTATGTTTCTTGTCGATGCTACAAACTAATGTTTTACCGAAATGTTATATTTCGTCAATAATAATGAAAAGAAAAAAATTTTTTTAGTAAAACAAAGACTAAACTTGCATATACATATTAAAAAACATAATTATTAATCATTTTTTTTTGAAATCATATATTTTAAATATTTTTTATTGTTTTATATAAGATGAAGATTTGAAACATCTTCGATGATTATTTGTTCAATATAGTTTATATAGTGTATATATGTTATTTGTTCAATATAGTTCAATATAGTGTATATTTATTCAATATATTGTATAGTGTAATGATTATCACTGATTTTTTGCAAGAATAAACAAAACGAAGAAAGGAATCATTAAAACACTTGAAGGGAAATGAAGCTGAAATCCTAATTCAGGATTCAAGAACAAATTTATAATTTTCTTTGGTTTGACAAAATTACATTGATATCTCTAGGAATAAGGATCCTTTAACATAATTTGTTTTTGAATTCAAGTAGAAGTCCATTTTTATTTTAATCAAAATACATAACCAAGCCCGAATGCATTGAAGATAATTTAAAAATAAATTTTAATGGAATATAAATTTCGAAATGATTGGATTCCACTTAAAGATATCCAAAGAATAAGTAATAAATCACTTGCAGAAAGTAAATAGTTTGAAAAATATTTAATAGTTTGAATGATGTGCTTCAAAAATAAATTTCCAAAATCAAAGTTTGTCCATTGAAGCCATTTGGCAATAAGACAAATTTCACTCTCCACATAATTGTTATTCTGTAATGGAACTAATTCATTAATATGCTTAGGTTTATGCACAAAAATGGTATAAAATTCAGTTTAAAAATAAAATGTCCAAACTTAGAAACATATTAAGAAAGATATTGAAAAGATACCCTTGTTTTATCAGCTACAATGTATTACAGAACATTTTTTAGCAGTATCGTATTATACTAATTGCAATTGTAGAGATTGATTTAAAACAATGAGTTTTTATTTTCTAAATTGAAGAAAAATACTTAAAATAAAGTTGAAAAAAATTGATAAAGTAAAAAATAAATTAAAGTAAAGTGTAAATAAAGTGAAAAAAAAGTAATAAAGTGAAATAAAATAAAGTTAAAATTAGTACTAATAATGTTTAAAAATAAATTTCTTAAAAAAATAAGAATAAAACCAAATTTGGCAACATTTATTATGCAAAATCTTTAAGTGGTCGAAGCATTTCCTTCTCACATCATTTATAGATAAACAGAATGTATAAAAATCTTATACATTTTGTGTAATTCTAATATCAAATAATACAATAATTATAATCCAAATAATTCCTCAGCATAATTCATTTCAATTAATTAATACAAACAAAAAAATAGCTATTTTGTGAATTGCTGTTTTTTATTGCCAAAATGCTTCTCAATCTTAAAAAATAAGATAAAATCATGTTTTATTTTTAATTTTTTGTTTATCTTAGTTAATACAAAAATAATAAACGTCAAATTTTGATGAATTTTGTCATGCAATTATATACAATATATTTATTTAAACTGTTGGCTTCCTATCTCGATGTTCAATTACTATAATATCTTGATATCTTATAATATTCTGAAAATATTATAAAGATAAGTACAACTTTATGTATTGTTTCATTGCTAAGTGTTAAATGCATCCTTTGAAATTTACTTGAAATACCACTTATTAATCTAAGTAAAAGGATAAGTAATTTGAGAACAAATAAAATTTCATTTAGTAGTGGTTTCTGTTTACAAAATGATATAAACACTAATTATATTATTTTAAAAATCAATCAATCCTACTTGTGGGTTTCTTTCAAAAAATGGAATGTAGCATTTTTACAATTAAATCGATTAATCAAACATACCGATAGCCTTTCATAATCTAAATCTTTGACATATTTGTCTCCCGCAATCAATTATTTAGTGACGGAAACTTCTATCAAGAATTGCTACCATTCTTAGAATAGAACAGCTGAGCATGATGAATGAGCTTCTGATGTTTCTTAGCTACAATGAAAGGAACTGGCAAATTTTAAATATCATGTACAAAAACTCATCCTTGGAAGGTATTCAAAGAATATTTAAGTATTAAAATTAAAACCGCGCAAATCTGATTAATCAAAACTTCTGAAAATTGTTTATTATAATTTATACGTAGAGATTTTATGCAAATTTTAATATTTATAAACACTAAATCTGCTTTTATTAAGAACTCTCATAGCAAAATAATTTTTCTACAGCAGAAATTTTGGCGTGATTTTACTGGATGCTTTTCTTAACCAAAATGAGATTACTTGGAATTGAGAAGGTTTGCAATAATATGAGATTAGTTACATTTATATAAATTATTTAAATTTTAACAATATATTCGTTGTTTCACTAGTAAAGTATTATTTGAATAGTATGATAAAGTAGCTTCTTTCCTGT
>JAPMOR010047028.1:0-11056 GCA_026543865.1 Argiope aurantia | reverse complement strand
AAGAATATATCTAAGGATAGGTAAAGGAGTTGGGGTTTTTATTCCTTTACTCGGAGAGCGAGAAATTGCAATAGTTAATTTTTACGCGGGTGTTAGAAGTAATTTAAAAATTGAGATTTGGATAAAGAAATACGAGAAGATTTTAGAATAAAGTAACATAAGCTTATTTAATATAAATATTAGGAACTTAATCAGGATTTAAATTTAATAAAGAAATATCATTACATATATATATATAACGGAAGCAGTTAAATTCCAAATTAATGTTATGAATTTGAAAATATTGAAGATCAAAATATAATTCTTGTATGCAAATATTGAAGTCAGATAGAAATTTAATTCTTGTATCAAATATTTGGTTGGAAACGTCCAAAAAATATTATTGAACATTATAACACTAATAGTTCTATCACTGAACACGGTTTAAATGTAATTTTGCAAGTATTTTTCATGATTATGTACTGTTAGTAATGATTATGTACTGTAGAAATATGCAATGTACTGTAAAATATTTTGAAATCAAACAGCTTTCAATTTGTTTTGAAAATGGGTTATGGATAAATTTCCATGAGCAGGAAATGTTTAATCTATTGTTTCATTTTGCTGGTAGCTTATTATATCCTCAGTTGCTGATGATGCGATTTCATCCTCCGTAATGTGAGTTGAGGGATTGATAGTCCAGCAGCATGGATTCTGCGATGGAGTGAACAGAAGTGGATTTTGCGTCATCGGTTCATTATTCTGAGAATAAGCTTATTTCCAAAGATAACCGGTACAAATATAGACACCAGTTCTATTATACAGATTTATACACTAATTACCTTCATTCTATGGAATAAAAACAAATTTCTAGAACGATGAAAAAAACTATCCTCAGCACTAAAATATTCCATTTTCAGGAAAATGTTTTGCATTAAATAGAAAGCTTGAACCATCTGCGTAGTACAAAAGGTTGTTGAATTATATTGAATAGAAGAGAACTATTTGTTAATCTGTTAAAACAACTCTATAGTTTGGTTTGAAACTCTATGCATAATTATAAAAGAACTTTATAAAAGAAATGCGTTTTACAAAAAATTATAAACAAACACTAATGCTTATAATTTCTAATATAATTATATCAGAAATTTGTCTGGCGTATTTTTATGTTAGAAATTACAAGCCACAAGCTAATAATTTCTAATATAAAATGTAAGCTTGTATAATCAAGTATTTAATTGCTTGATTATACAATTTTAACAAAAGTTAAAAATATTTGAACAAAGATCAAAATAAATGCTCTTATTATAAACAATCTTTAGAATTGAGAAGTCGGCGAATGCTCCAA
This sequence comes from Argiope aurantia, assembly GCA_026543865.1. Lineage (NCBI taxonomy): Eukaryota > Metazoa > Arthropoda > Arachnida > Araneae > Araneidae > Argiope > Argiope aurantia. Next base: position 9,729 of record JAPMOR010047028.1, on the reverse strand, counting down.
AACATACAATCGATACTAAGATCAGAATATAAAGTTTCCAAGTTACTCCTACTAATGAGCGACAATAAACAGTGGCTCGAATGTAATTGGCGAATTACTCCCGTTTCATCAAAATTCATAATTGGGGAAGAATTCTGGGCCAAAAGAAGATGTCTGGCAGATAGTGTATCGAGACGACATTATTCAGAGGCGAATCCTTATCCAAGCGTGTAATGAAAGTGGCAATTGCAAGCCATGAGTTAATGATGATCGGTTCCGCCTGAATAAGCATGGGGACGGTTGGAAAAAGTCACTGATGACACTTCTAATTCCCAATATATGTCACGTAATTATCCAAATGGAATGAGGAAAAACACACCTCAACGGCTGCTTCTCAAGAATGAACTCTGCTATGGATAAAGCCCGGTGGTTGGGTTTGTAAAAAATAATTGGTTTATACATAAAATGTTATTATAAGAAGCTTTATTTTGTTTAATTTGCGAAATATGCATGAAAGAAAAATGAAACTTTAGAAAAATACTTTGACAACAGAATACTTTCGGGATGAATCTTATAAAAATGCTATAAAATTTAAATGTTTTGGAATTTTTTTTTATATAAATAAATTTAGATCCTTTAAAACAAAAATATATACGTTAAAGACCAAATATATTTTCTAAACAGAAAAATTAGTTATTTTCCACTAAAAAGAATAATAAAGTAAAAATCTTCTAATTTAAAAGCTCATCAGATGACTTGTTCAAAATTTTAAAGATATTATCTATTTCCAGAACTAATAATTAATATTTATCTATCTGGTCTTTACATATTGGAATTCAAATAATAAATAGATGAAACTTTAAATATTTTTCGCATTATGAAAAATAAAAAATATAATATCGATCAATATATTTTTAAATGAACATATTTCCTATTTTGTAGGTTATTAATAATAAAATATATCGATAAGAAATTATTTTTCCTTGAAATAGATATTAGAGTTTTCATAAAAAAATAAATGCATGGGATTTTCTTACCGAAATTTAGAATGAGAGAAAATAGCAATAAAAGATGCAAAATAGCTTTAAAACAAATTATAAAAAAAATGGATGTAACCTCTTAAATATTGTAGTATCAAGTATCAGTTGGCTTTATAAAGAAAACGATTCAGAAATAAAGAATAAAGAATTTTAACTTTCACCAAAAATCTATTTTTAATCACAGACTTCTATCTTAAAGAATATCTTTATTATCAAGGCTCTATAACAACGAAAAAATAAATAAATAAAAAGATTATTAATATAGTTACTGCAATTTAAAGATATGTGATATAAAAGTAACTGAGAATAGAAAATAAATGAATTTCGAAGCTGTATTGAAATTTTCAATATTACTTCAACATTTTCGGAAATAGTTTTTTTTTTCTAATTACAATTTTTAAAGAATCTTAAGTATAAACCCAATGTATAAAGATATCCTTATCGATATAAGGATAAATGCACTGTTTTTATTGCATCTAAAATTATAAGTTGAGCTTAAATTTTAAATGTATGCACTTACTTTTCAAATAAAATATCTAAAAGGCATTGTTAAAATAGTTTGTCAAAAAGTAAATGAGACTTTGAATTGTTTTCTGGAGACATTCCAAAATTATGCTAGTCAATAACTCAAATCTAATATGTACATACTACTAATAATAAAGATGAATTCCATCTTAGGTCAAATAATGCTGATATTTGCTTAAAAATAAAATTTATCATATTAAAATATATTCTTAAAAATATAAAATCTTTTCAAATTTTTAAAAAAAATATTGCTTCTTAAAAACATATGCTTAAACAATTATTAGCATTCATTTAAAAAAATGTAAAATTAAAAACTATAAGCAGACTTTTCGATTACTATGTCCTCCTGAGATTGTTAAATAGTAAACAATTTCAATCGCGCACTTTCCATACTAAAATGACTGTACTGAAATTTGGAAAAATAAAATGGTTCTCAAATTGACAATTAGCTAAAAACTGAAAAGTCAAAAAGCATGCTAGAAAAATAGTAGAAATGACGATAATATTTATTCTACAGCCTCATAATACCAATATAAAAACGCGAGAAGTTTAAATTATAATATTTACATTCTCTGATATCAAAAGAAATATGTATAATGACATGTTTATATGACTATTTCCAATTGAAATGCTCCTCCCTAGGATAGTAGATAATAAAGTCTCGCATCATGGATCACCTAGCATGCAAACCTCAATCATGCAATCTTTGAGTAATATTGTGGTTAATGCTGCCCTTTGCGTAGAAGAAATAAGAACAAGTCTATCGAGACATAGAGATGAAGGCAATATTCTCAAAAACTAGTCATTTGAAGAAATGCTAACGTTTGGTTTACCCTCAATAAATCTTCGAGAACCTGAACCAATGTCAGAAACTGTCTTAACAAGTTTACCAATTTCCAATATCAGACGGTTGTTGTAAGGTAGTGCATTCTTCTAGTCTACCTATGCTTCTATAATACAATTTTAATGACAAAACTTCATTTATACACTTCGGCTATCTAGAAATGGATTAATGTATCACCGTACAATGAATAGAACTGAATATGAATGAAACTGCAATAAAGAATAGAATCGTTTCCTTCTGTAAAGTTGGTTTTACGGTGTAACGTATGCAAGGAAAGCAATAACTGTGACAGACTTTTGCATATTAATAATCTAAACAATTTAATTTTATTTGTAATATATCCTGATTTCTAGAAATACGAGAGTGGATTTATCAATATATACTTTTTAAAAATTTTTAGTTTACCTTTTGGAAACCACTGTAATAGAATTATTGGAATGTAGGAAAAGATTCCCTTGCATATTCCATACTGATATTTTTATGCAACAATTAAAGCTATATTCATTTGCCACAATTTTTAAATCTTAATAAAGGAAAGGCATTTTACATTGCAATTTTAGAAAATTTGTGCAAAGGGTGAAAAAAAAATGGAGTAGAATTTTTTTTTATCTTATTAAAAATAGAAGTAACGTCTTAGAATGCTATAAGAATGCTGACGTTTATGTTCACGTGGCGTTCAAATAAACTCAGTTTAATTATTTTTGAATTCTAGTGAGCATCAGGCATTTACTATAGTAATTTTATGAAGCAACACAGTGTAAGACAAATTGGATTTTAGATGATATACTCGCTCATGTAATGTAATGCATTTATCCCATTTTCTTTCATAGAATAGCCCTGCTTTGCATTTCGTCGTTGAAAATTAAATTTTAACATCCGTTTTAGTTTTTGTGTGTGTGTGTGTGTGAAGAAATTCAAGATATCCAACATTGTCAAATAAGAAAAGTCATGAAACATCTTTCTAATCAATTTTTAAATATCTACAATTAGTGTAAAGATATTTACTATATTATGAATATTATTTTCGAGAAAAAAATACATCTGATGCATTCATAATCATTTTTGTAGTCGATGTTTTAAAATTTTAAAGTAAAAAAATTAAAATCAATGAATTAATGAAAATGATTAGATATAAAATATCCTGTAAATACATATTCAAATATTATTAGCATAAAAAAATGTTTTAAATTATTAACTATGGACAAAATTGAATTACTCGATTTTAAAACTTAATCTTATATACGGGGAATTAAATTTGTGTTAAAAACTCGCTGAATTCCAAATATAATTTTACCATATTTTATAAAACACAGCTGAAATTTATGCATTAACTACTACAGACAGCCAAAAGAATTCATATATAACAAAAATTTTATTTCTTAATTTATTCAATATATAGAAATAAAAGGACAAAAAGTGTATATACTTTCCTTTAAATAAATAATGCATCTTTAACATTTATAATTCAACTACTTTTTTAGCATTCAATGAAAAAAACTTCTAATCAATTTAACTTTGCATTTTTCAAAGGAAAGACAACATCTTCGGATAACGTAACAATGTTTTTTATTCGATGCACTTAATATTTAAAAGACAGATATAAGAATCCTTTGAATTTTTCAGATATATTTTTACATTAAAAAAACTAATATACAGTTATTTAACAATTTTATGGCGCCTGTAGTATCAATAATAATACATAAATATTCAGTTCATTCATTCATTAAATGACGATAATGAATACTTGCGTATTGATGAAAAATGTTTCGCTTCTTTTTTGCATACAAAAAATATCTTTGTATAATATTAAAAGCTATTAAAGAAAATAGAAAGACAAATTATTCGAATGAATCTCAAAACCAACTGGGAGCAATTGGATAATAGAGCTGTTGTAACTTTATCATAATACTGAAATTTATTAGCGTCACTATTCAGAAAAGCAATTCAGAAAAACGTAGCAATTCTCGAAACGAATCACTTAATTCACTGAATTCTCTAATAATTGAAACAAAACAAACGTTGAATTCCCTTCAGTGGAAATGCTGAACGAATTATAAATTTAATTATCTTCTAGGTAACGCATAAAGAATTGCCTAAGTAAGGGATACAATATTTAATACTCTCCTTGTATTATTTTTGAATAAATATAATCTGCCAAAAACCTCCTGGAATTCTGTTACATAAAAACGATTGGAAACCTCTTAATCCTCTAGGAGGTATTTTACTGCTTACACAATAAATTTTATTATGCATGTTTGATGTACAGGTTAATTTTGTTTAGAAAAACATATTTCTTTTTAGATTACCAGATACATGAAGATGGCTTTAAAAAATTTTTTCTCAAATTTTAACCTTGAACGTATACATGTGCAAGACTGTGAATACAAATAAGAAAGAAATTATTTGTATCTAAAATATAAATTCATCAAATATTATCTAAAGGTTACATGTAATTTTGTTTCAATTGAGAATATATAATCTCGATTGCACGATTGTGCATCCAATAGAGAATGTGAAACTCGATTTTATAGTTACATGTTTGATCGGAAATGTATGACTCAATAGAAAACTTCAAAGGCAAACCACTTTTTCTAGCCCTTTTGTCCTCCTTATTTAACCCTTTCATCTTCCTTTCATATCCCCGAATATTTGATTTTCGAAACATTAAACAAAAATAAAAATTCAAACAAGTAAAATTTACAAAGCTTTTTAAGCATTTAAAAGTTCCAAAATGTAGAAAAACGCTTGAAGCGCGTTACGGACGACGAAAAGGTTAATGTTGTATTTCAGATAGAATTTTCATAAAATTTTCAAAATAAAGAAATAAAAAATATAATTTCAAACATTTTTTATAAAATCTGTTTTATTCTTTGCAAGTTCAGTCGTACGACAGAAAATATAGAAAATTGTGTAATATATTGAGTCTTGAATTCATCTGAAAATCACAATAAATACTACTTTGCAAGGAGTGTATCGCCGAAAATATATTTACATGATTTACTAATAGCAGTTCTTTTATGAATTCAATAAAAGCTAACCATTCCATTGCATTGCATTTTTATTACATTGCGTAGTAATATCATACTGACTTAAATAATATTTTTCATGAAAAATTCGTATTTCACATTTACAGCTTTAAACTATCTTCAATTTATATAGAATTTTTCATATTATGCGTAATTTAGTCTTTTTTTTTTGGTTCGAAAAGTTGACGTTTTTTTTAATATATATATATATATATATACGAACTACTAAATATAATTATTAACCATTCTTTTATATGAGAATTCGAAAGAAACTGGAAGATACTATCAACTAACTTATAATATTACAGAAGATAATCTGCCGCCATTCATTAACGAAATTCTAAGCAAAAAGCCAATTAGTAAAGCTAATTACTTAATGCACTAAACTGTGATAATCGAAATAAAACGGGCGCTGAATATCCTTCTATAGATTTACCGAATTAATTTTAAATTCAATTACATTCCAAGAACCACACAGATAATAATCAAAGCACAGAAGAAAGAAATTATTTAAACATTTTTAACCTAGTCTTTTTGAGCGTATTATGCCAAAATTCCTTTGACATTCTGTTTCGAAAATGCTCTTCGGATAAAAAAAAGGTATTCGAAACATCTTAATCCTTTTCTAGGAGATTTTTACTGCGCATACACAAGAAGTTATTAAGAATGGCTGACGTAAACGAGACCAATTTTGTTGAGTAAGACAAAAGCTTTCTTCTTAGATTACCTAATATATGAAAAAGGCTTAAAATCTTTCTACCATCTCCGAAATCGTTATACACGGAATGTTATATAAATATGATACTACAGTTGGAATCTGGAAAATTGAATTTCTTAAGTAAAAAAGCTACTATGCATTTAAACTGAATGGAATTGAATTTAAAAAGTCTGAAATGCGAAGTATACTCAAAATATGCTGGATTTTATGTTTGATACAAATGCAAACTATCTATTCTGTATTCATTTCGATAGCATATTTGATAGTTTGTGCTTGTATCGATGATTTGAATGTAGTAGACTCTTTTGCATGATAATTTAAGGGAAATCAATAAAAATACACTTCAAAAATACTATTAAAGCGTAATAAACAAAAATAATTTTCAAACTAATTTAAGAAATAAAATTATGAATTCAATTTATAAATTTATTAAATTTTATTATAAAAAACAATCATCTTAGCTTTATTCGAATTTTAAAAAAGCATTTTTATAAGCTCACAAAGACGATTAAACAGCTTTTCTCACATTTTTCTATCAGGTTAATTTGATCTATGGAAAGTTAATAAGAGTAAAATAATGTTTTGTATTATATATGAGTTATCGATTATTTTTAACTGGTAATTATTAATAGTAACCGTTTAATGTAATAAAACAAACCAATTTTATCGATTATTATTATTATTATTAAGCGATTAATCAGATTAGTCATAATATTGTATAACAATTATCTATTATGCGTTGAAAGAGATCTTTTTATTGATAAATATTAATAATAATCTATTCATCATATTAAACTTAATAATTGCATAAAATTCGCTTAATATGCAGTGTAAGAATCAATATAATCTGTGTAATACATAGCAAAAAGGATTCCATGAATTCGAAATCATTAAAATAATAGAAACATTTTATCAGCACTTAGTATCTTGGTATTTATCCACTTTAAAACAGTTTTATGCAATAAAATAAAACAATATATTCAAATGCAATTCAGGAACGTAGAGAAGCTTCATCTTTTTATTGGTAAATATTAATAAGAATGTATCGGTCATATTAACTTTAACAATTGCATAAAAATCTTTTAATATGCAGTCTAAGTCATATAATCTGAGTAATGCATAGTAAAAAGTAATGAATGAATAATTCATTCGAAATCACTACAATAATGAAAAAAAATTATCGACACACAGAATATTTATTTATTTATAATTTTATGTAATAATATATAATAATTTTTTTCAGGAATATATTCATATGCTATAAATCACATATTTGTAAATACTTGTAATGAAATTTACCAATTTGTAAAAGTGTGCATTATTAATTTTTATAACCTCTCATATATTTTAGGTTAAATTCATTTTCACTACCGATAACAGAAATAAATTATTTTTGAAAATGTTAAAATCCACAGGAATTCGTCAAGAACAATGAATGATAATTTTTTTAATTTATGAAACTTAAAATTTTTATTTGAAAATGGTCATTCAGAGAATAAATAATAAGGGAAAATTTAGCTAGGATTTTAATATTTAAAAATATTAATGCCGGACAAGGAAAGTATTAATATCTTAAGCATTCCTATATTAAAGATAAGAATAATAAAATAAAAAAAAGAATTCAGCAAAAGTTTGAATTTTCTAGATGCATTTTAAATTCTCGATATCATAGAGCTCAAAAAACCAAGTTTCGAGAAATAAAATAAAAATTTTCAAAGATTACTGAAAACAATTTTTTTCATTAATTTTACTAAATATTTCTTCACTGTATTTTTAAATGTTTTATTAATGGTAAAATAGTAATTCTCATTATCTTTCATATTATATTAATAAAAATTACAACTTACAACACGGAAAAAGGCAATAATACCAGTAACATAAAATAATTGAATTACAGGATATCAGAAAATTAAACAAATTAATTTAACTGGAATGATTTACATTTTATTCAAGCTAACGTTTAAAACTATTTCATCTTCCATTTAAAATTAAAATGTATTATTTCGAATGGAGTACATAATAGTTCATGCTAAATAAGGGTTAAAGTTATTTAAGTTGAAACAAATAAACAGCTTGTTCACATAATAGATACGCAATCGTGAGCGTTTAATATCAATAAAGGAAATATATCATTTTTTTTCATTTCTTTTATTGTCATTAAACTAAAAAACTCAATTGAATAAAACAATATATTTTATATTCTAATTTTCTATATCAGCGTTTTTTTTTTCTCACTAAGGAATAGAGACTTCAACTAATTGAAGAGTAGGCGAATAAAAAATAATTTTTAACAATTATAAATGAAGACTTTTTTCTTATTTGAAATTTTAATTTGATGAGAAAAAATATTTTTCAGATTTAAAAATGCGTTTCTCAATTGAAAAATGAACAATTATTGTTTTTTATGATTAGGAAAAATCCCTTTTATTAATTTATACCATTAATAAAATGCCATTCATTAATGGTACAAAGTATTTATAATTTGTATAAAGTCTTATGAATTCATTGTATAAAGTCTTATGAATTCTTTTGAACCAGAATACATTTTAATTTTTCCACTCAAAATAATTTACATGAAAAGTGCCAAAGTTTTACTTTTGAAAGATTTATTTTTTATTCAAAAACTCCTATTTTATCTAGAATCTTACAGATTTTGGCTCTAAGATTTGAAAATTTGAATAAGTTTTATTAGAGAGAAGGAATATTTAACCACCGTATATAATGAAAATTATATTTTTATATTTACATTACATTATATTTATAAAAACTTACATTATATATATAATGTAAATATTTTTACTTGAACATTTACATTATCTTACAAAATCAGAATTACTATTTGTATCGGATATAAAGAATTTCCGAAAATTATCTTTGCACTTAAAAAAATTATTAAGATATGTTACTATGTTCGGTATGAATCTTTTGAAAAATAATATAATACTATTTTTGAAATTTTGCTTAAAATAGATTGTTCCATGCTTGTTTCTTCAAATATCGACAATTAAAATTCAAAAGCCATTTGAAAATTGGAAGAAATAATTTTATCCTTAAATATGGTTACTAAACAAAACTATTCTAGTAATAAATATATCAAATGATTCGCTCAAAATATTGTATATAAGAAATAATTTCCTTGTTTTTAAACAAATAAATATGCTGAACTTCTATCCAACTTTTAAAAATTGGAATACGACTGATAAATAACATGAATGTTTCCTTTTTTTTTTCTTCTCATAATAAAGTACAAAAAGAACTGAAAAATCTTTTTTAATAAATAGATAACTTATTCTGTATTTCAACAGCTTCAAAATGAATCAAGAAATTTTCAAACAAAATTTGAAAAAATATAAAAATCCTTTTATCTTCTTAAATAATTCCAACTTCCCAACACAGAAGCTGAATTCAAGCAGTCAGTTCTGTAAAATATATTCTTCAGAGACAAAGATTATCAAATAAAAAAAAATATCCTGTGCTCATACAGTTTTCTTTTATTTAATAACAAATTATCAACTTAGTACTCTCCGTGCTTACAGCAATTCAGTAGGCACACTATTAGTCTCCTGCTGTCTATCGAGTTGGCAAGAAGTACAGATT
>JAPMOR010047023.1:28737-103647 GCA_026543865.1 Argiope aurantia | reverse complement strand
GGGATTTCCCAATTAAATGATTATAAAGTGAATTTCAAAATATTCTAAAGGCATATTTATAAAGATACAAAATTACAAGTTGTTTCTGTTAAAAAAATAAATGCTAGTGATAATTACAATTAATTTCCTTCAGCTGCAAACACTGAAATTCTTTGATCTCGTCCGCGTTCATCATGTAAGTTGCCATGAATGAACTACATCTAAACAATTATATAAACCATATAAAATATTTATATAAATTCAGCAATGAAATTTAAATTGAAAACTATTATCCTCTTAAGATATAAGGTAGCTATTTCGAAATTTTCAGTCCGAATTTTTGCCATTTTACTTATATGGTACACATTTTACACAAGATGTTTACCATCTTGTGTAAAACATTAATATTCAAACGGTATTAATAACAAGTAATAGATGTTAATATAAAACATCTTGTGTAAACATTAATATTCAAACGGATAAAAAGATTCAGCATATTAAATATAGTTCAACTTACCTTTCCCTGCTTCAGGCCTTTCCTTAAAACATTGAACTGCACATTTAAAATGCCTTGCGTTTTTGAATAAATTAAACAACTGCGAAGTTAGGTTTCATCATTCGGCATTTTTTAAAATTAGTACGTAATGGAAAATGATCTACCTTCAGCATTTTTAGCAGAAACTCCTTTGTGTTGTACAGGTCCGATTTTAACAAAAAACATTCTAAATTTATCAATTATAATACTTGGCCATAAATCAGGATCATTCATACTCGCCTAATCATATGTTATTGTCATTTCCGTCATTATTTTCTGATTTAGTCGTGTTTGTATAAACACACGGTTCTTCAACATAATTAATCGTTTCAACATTTTCATTGCAAGATTGTGTACTTTGCGTGGAACTTTCTTCCCCATTTGAAGTTTGAAGTGTAACTTCTGAAATTCTTGTGAAGTTTAACTTTTCTTCTTTTTCCTTTTATGATAATTTTCTTGTTTAACACCCAGAAGAATATTTCCTTGGCATGGACATGGCTATATTCAACAGTATTAAGCAGTTTATAGAATGAATTATGAAATTACTATATGTTATACTTGACACGATTACCTAGTAGGTGAGGTAAGTGATCTTACCTCACCTACTAGGTCACCTAAATCTACTTACCTTATATTAATAATATTTGCACATATGCACTGGACTATAATATATGCTGTACACTTCATATATTTCCAAATCCGACGACTGTTCCATTTAAATTACTTCCTTAATTCTTTTCATTCCGGTCATGACCGGTGAAGAAGTAAGGCATTGCTAGGAGCAGATAGTTTAATTTATCTTCGTTTTACTTATCGTTTGAACAACTTAATATAAAGAAACATACACGGATGCACGCATAAAAGATGTAGAAAAAAAATAGATAGCTGATGATTTATTTACAAGTCCATTTGAATCCAACCTCATCCTGGACTTCTGGGCGTCGCTTGCACCCAGAAATCGCGCCGCTCTGTCTTAACATGTCTGAAGGGGATTTCCTTATTCATAAATGAACACCCTTTTACAGGTATCACTGCGACCGTTGCTTAATATGGTTGGTTTGGTTTGGTTATATTAACGTCCCGTTTGAAGCAACACTAGGGCTATTTACCGTTGCTTAATAAACAGTGTCAGTCGACGCTCAATCAGCCACGTGGAAACAAACTTGTACACTTGCAGTATGTGTAAATGCTATTTTTGTTCAGAACACTATTTTAATTCTTGATCATGGTGGAACCCCATAATCGCGGGGCCCCAGGGCATAGCACAATCCGGTACCAGCTATCCGGCCTTGCAATTTGACCAAGTAGGTGAGATAAATGATAGTACTTTATGTTTATAATATGCTGCACACTTATACTAAACTGTAATATATTTGTAAACATCACATATTTCAAAACCCATAATTTGTTCCAGTTATATTTCTTACTCACTTTCCATCCCGCTATTACCGCTCCACTTTTCAATGAGATGTCCCTGACTATTTAATTTTTTTTGTTTAATAGCATACAATTTTATTAAAGTATTAAGTAAGAATAGTCTATTTTATTTTTTAAAAAATGATTTCAAAATAAATTTAATTAAAAAAATTTTAATGTATTTTTTATTGATGCAATAAAAATTATCGCTTTTCTTTCTTTAATTTATAAATAATTATGATAAATATTATGGAATCTTGAAATCAAATTTTCATACATTAAGTATCAAGCGACGCCTCTTATATGGAATCAAAATTTAAGCACTAGGTCAACTGATAAGTAAGTTTTGTGAATATTAAAATAATATATTATCATCGAGAAAATACACTATACAAGATTTCAAAACTTGTTCAAGCCAAGAAGATGTGAGAAAAATCGACTGCAATGTTTTGTTTTCACATAAATAGAAACAATTAAGTGAAATAAGATTCTAAAAAATCATCATCCTATCTTGTCCCCTGAATATGGTTACGCAAAATGGTTATACGTATGATGAACACTAATTGCAGATAATTTTATTGATTTAAACCACTCAATTCTGAATTTTTAAATATGCCCTTATAATTGCAGAAAAACAATATTTTCATGCAAAAGATGAATTTGGAATGATATTGTAAAAAATATAAAATAATATAAAGTGATATTGATTGATAATTTTTGTATGGGAAGATAAAAAGTCAACCATCAATAGCATGAGTATGCTTTACTAAGGGGAGAAAAACTACATCATTTTTCAAGACAGTTGATCTTAATAAATTAAATGGCGATTATTTTTTATGAGTCAGATATATACAGGCCACTGAATTATTCAGAACTCCAAAATTCGTTTCTTTCATAAACCTTTAACGTGTCAATGCAGTTTTCCAGAAGGAACTACAGAACATTTGATATATAACTGCATTTTGTTTAGCTTAGTTAATTTAGTTATATTAACGCCCCATTTTTAAAGCAACACTAGGTCTATTTTGGGAGGACCTCATAATTTTGAACTGTGGTCAGATGACGAGAACGACACCTGCGCTGTCACTCCCCTTGGGAAAACTATTGAAAGAAATAATCTGGAAGAATTTGTCCCCTGCAGAATTATTCAAATATTCTATATTGAGAAACTCGATTAAAGAGATCCTTCTGTAAATATATTAACAAACAGAGCTGTCTTAAAGCCGAATTTGAATATCAACTTGGAGTGTTGATGATTTGAAATTTTCATGCAAATAAGAATAATGAATAACTATAAATGATTTTCTGTACATTGGGTTGATATTACAGATTTCACTTAATTTTGCTCGAGATGCCATTATTATTGAATTTGTATGCAGAAAATTTCTTTGGGCCTTTAAATATGCTTTGGATAATGTTTTATAATTTATTACTATTTGTAAATAATTGCTGTTTATTCTTTGTAATATTGCATGTTATAAACATTATAAAGGACATTCCTTAACTATTCTAAAACTTTAAAGCTCAAAATTCAAAGAACTATTTTGATTTAATTTTAAAATGAAAAGAATTTAGAAATTTTAAAATGTAAAGATTTAATGAAAGACATTAAATGATTAAAATTTTAAAGGTTCGGAAATTTTTTAAGAAGTTTAAATTTAATTTAGAAGTTTATCCATATAAATCGGGAAAAGTATTTTAATTGGTTGGTGATTGTTTCTACTGGTTGTGATCCTGACGGAGTTGAAGAAAGCTGGATGCTGGATTACCACCATTTTTCTGCCTGGTCGCTTGTGCCTTAGAACCGGTGGAATTCTGTTGTAAGGACTCATCATTTTATCCGGATGGTTTTTGGCGGGGACGGGGCTCTTAAAATTATTCGTCGTGATGTATGAAATTTAATGAACTATTATTATAAAATCACAATTGGATAACTTTCAGATCAGATGATATTTATATGAAGTGGAATTTCCTTTCTTTCCAAAAATAAATATATTTAATCAGTTGATATAAAAGGTGTAGAATTTTAAGAAGACTTTCTTATTAGGAAAAAAAATGGTGTTTTAGTTGAATTACAATTTTTATTAAATTTATATTTTATTATCTTTTTTTAAAGATTTAATAATCAATGACTACATGTGCATGTAATGAATATTTATGAATTTTTAAGTAAAATTTAAGCCTCTATCCTATATTTTGTATTGATTTCATTGAACATTTCAAATAAGAATATTTTAGAAATAAAACCTGCCCTCTTTATAAATGGCAATAAAAGTCAGTTACAAATTTCTGTTTTTTATATTGATATATAATTAATTATTTATATTAATTTTTTATTGAGAAATTAAAAAGAATGCTATTTTATATTTCTTTAACATATTCTATTAGTTGGAATTACTATTTCGTCTGTGCTCCAAACGTAATTTTATATTTTTCTGAAATATCTAAATTACAATGGTGTAGTTCAAAGAAATTAAGTCATTAATCTAAATTAATTAATGGTCAACCAATTACCACAAAGATTGAAATAAATAAAAATTATCTTCACTTCTTCTTCATACTGGAGCATTTAGAGCCTCCATTTCTGTAGATGGATAGATTTGAAGATAAATTCATATTAGAAATTTGGTATGCAGATAAAAGAAATGGTATCCATCAAAATCAGTATTGAATAACTGGTTTTACGATAATTTTCCTTTTTAGTAAAAAGAATGTGGATTTCTTTTCTTTCCAAAGTATTTTTTTAACTTTTTATATCCCTCCTGAGGTTGATTCAGCCATCTGTTCTAAAGGAATCTCTCATTTTATATACCTAAATAACTGTGCTTTATTCTTTAATGTAAATTTGATTATGTTCGATTAGCAATTCATTCTAATGCCATTGCCATTCAAATTAGGTAATAAATCACTTATTCTCATTACATAAGCTTATTGCATGTAGATAACATTTAAAAAGGATGAAAGTTTTAACACTAAAGTATATTTAAAAATTCCAGTGATATATTCGTCGTTCATATTTGATACAATCTTAATAATTGTATTCTCATATTTTTTTCTACGGTTTCTGGTGTTTGTAACAGGATTCGAATGGCAAGCTGTAATATCTACATGTAAATTAGTGGTCACTTGATCCATTTGTTTATTGCCTTTTTTTCCTGTGATTACACTCATGGCTGTATACATATTGTGTCTGTGTTGCAAATGAATATGTATTGAATGAATAATTACTGAAAATATTCAAAATGACTACCGATGTTTTAGTTATTTCACAGAAATAAAAACACGTCTTGAATCAGAAATTAAACTCTTGACTACAGTTTTAGTGCCAAAACTACATGCCAAATTTTGATACTGATATTTAAGCCTGATGGTAAAATCTTATCCAGTTCTTATTTAAAGAAAAATAATCATATAATCCGTTTTTTTTATTTTATAACATGCTTTTGGATTTTATTGTACAAAAGAGAAGAGAGAGAGAGAGAGAGAATTGGAAGTATTTCTTTCTCTATTATCTCAGCGATTTTATGCAAGTAGGTAAATTTCAACAAATATATAGGAATTCTTGCGTGAATGAATTTAAAGTCATTAACTTCTAACTTGAGGATATATATAATAGTTTTAATTATAATAGTTTGTGACAAATATGAATAAGAATTATGTATTAATCATTGGAATTATTTATACATGTATTAAAATCGGTAATATCTTTACATGAATAAATGTTTGATTTTGAAAAAATTTAAGCATCGGGAATCAAATGACAAAATATTGTATTATCTACAATTAGATTACGTAATTTGAAAAGAAAATTTAGATTTATTTCAATATATGAAACCGAACCCTCCAATATCAATAAGTAATTGTAATATTAAACCGCCGGCGTCCTGGCATAGGAGTAGCACGTCTTTCCCGTGATCTGGGCGTCCTGGGTTCGAATCCCGGTTCGGGTATGTTTGTTCTCTATCTGTGAGATGTGTGAATGTGCCCCTATGTAAAAAGGGGTTGTGCAAGTGAATGTAATTAGTGAGTAGCTAAGGCGTATTCGTGACCATAATTGGCGCTACTTAAAATAAGAGACACTCGAATGGCTGAAAGTCGCTGACTTAGTCAGCGAGCTTGTCCATAACAAATGCCATTAGGAACAACAATATTAAACTAATATATACAGTTTAATGCACAAATCATTTCGTAATTTAATTTTGAATCAATTCTATAAGACCTTCATTACTTGGACTAACAAGGGGAGGGCACGAGTTTGAAAAATGAGTTCGCGATGAAATTTAGTTTCATGGTAGTACACATTTAGAAGGTTCATTCATGAAAATATTAAAGCTCAATAGCTTGAGAATTTCGAGAAAATGGCCCTCAAAATTCCAACATAGCTTACATATTAATAAAGTTTGGCCATACCTGAGTTTTTGTAATTTAGTGGTTAGAACGCTGGTGTAGCATTCGCGAGACCCCGAGTTCGGTACTGGCAGGTGTTTTTTACTTTCTTTCCCATTTGTTTTCTTTTTAAATTATTCCAAATTAATTTACAATTTAAAAACAGTTTTAATTAATATGTTTTTCATTTTTTTATGCAGAAATAAATATTTATTCCTCCAATTCTTGGATTATAATTTAATTTTCAGAAGAAAAATAATTATAAAAATAAAAGCGTTTATATATATATATATATATATTATTATTATTATTATTAGTAGTAGTAGTAGTAGTAGTAGTAGTAAGCTAATCCCTGTGCACCACAAAGTACAGCACAAGGTTTACAGAAGTAAGCAGAAACAACTACATACATAGATATAAATAGATAAAAATAAAGATAAAAACAACAGGAAAAAAAAAACAAAGCAAAAAAAATCAAGACTAATTAAAATCTGAAGCAGCAAAGGCAATAAATTTACAGAATGAGAAAAAAAAGCCATTTTGTGGTCGACCAAAACAGGAAGCGGAAGTGGAAACTTAATATTACATGCATCGGTATTGCCAATGCATAAACTACATTGTCAATGCAGTCATATTGCATGAACAATATGGATGAACTCGGGGGAATTTTTATTTCTTTTAAAAAGAAGTTAAATGACACTAAAATGTATAAGAGTTGCATATGCTACATTTCTTAGCGAAATATTACTTCTTATTGTGATATTTCATGTTACACCCTCCGCCCCCCCCCAAACATCTCCGCATTTAAAACTATGCATTCTAGTAAAGTAAGTACTTTAACAATGTTGAAATTAAAATTTATTTTATTTATAATTAGAGTTTCAGAGTCCTGCTACATATCAAAATGCTATTCGAAAACTGTTTAAAAGTTCACGTTCATAAAAAATATTTTATTTATAATTGGAAATGATATCAATAATGCAGTATTTATGATTTAAGTGGATAGAGTGTCAATATAAGCTGTATAGATTGATAAAGGTATTTAAATTCTTAAATATTGTTAAATTAACAGATTAAATAGTTTGTATATAAAAGATATTTTGAAGCTTATTTCTTTGGATTGCCAAAAAAATCGTAGTGGAATTTTACTTGCATGTTAAATAAAATCCTAAATGTCCACTAGAATGATTTGTGTTCTATCGCCCTCACCTAAAGTCGGGAGTAGGATTTAACTTGCTGCATTCAGTGTCAAAATACGAAACAAACGGGCAAAATTCTTCTCGCTCTTTTGGCCTGGAGAATTACAAATCGGCGGGTAAACTGTCAAGTCAAAGGGGCAGCAGAATAACCCAAGATTAAAAAAAATAATCAAAGTCGAGCCACTTAGAAGGAGAAAAAGAACTGGATTCTTATTTTTTTTCATTAACATATGCATTTTGCCTGAAATATCGCATTACTAGCAAGATCCATACCCTCCCTCATACACACACGTGCACCCCAAACCAAAATTAAAAGGGTAAAGATGCAACTCGATGCGTCTTTCCTCTTTAGGTTTCCCGTCTTTCCCTTTTGTTGGTTCTATGGAAAGCAACGAGCGAAACTGAGAAGGGTAGACTAGGGCAGAACGACGATGCTGCAATTGAACCTTTTTAATTAATTCAGTTTTGAAGATGCATCGAGATATACATAGAAATTTTTCTTTGTATATTTTATTAGAGTGACATTTTCTTATATTGTACCTAGGCGAATATTTTTTTAAAAAAATATTATCTGTATTATTTCATAAAGATAATGTAAAAATGTCATTTTGCTACGGTGCTGGAGCAAGATGATTTTTGGCCATGAGGCAAGATCACAATGCTGAAATAAGTTGAATATATTTTTATTCTGAGAATATATAAAACAGCATATTAATTAATAGCAAGTTTTCTGGTATGTAATAAAAAGATTATTGTTTTTAAAAATCTACCTCATAGTACATTAACCACTGTTTAACTACCAGAGTTTATTTGCGCTCTCTGTGTAGAAGAAAAAACAAAATACATGCGATTTTACATCTTACAGTTTTTAAATTCTTATATTCAACTCCTTAAGATGTTTTTGAACCTTTAACCTTAATTTAAACTGTATCATTACACAAAAATTGTGAAAAGATTAAAATTAGAAAAATAGCCTTGCAAAAAGGATATTTATGTTACAGAAAAGATTATTTTTAGATTTTTATGAAGACATAAAAAAAAATTTTATGTCTAATTTATTTTCGATGACACATTCCAAAGTCATGGTGGAAAAATTGCAAAATCCTTCTACTTCCCTTTCACCTCTTTTGGGGGACCGTAGAAAACATTTCAATAATACAGTTAATACTTTCAGATGTTAAAGAACAAATGGGACAGACTTTATTCCACTCTTTCAAGGGGTATCGAATACACACCATGGTGTAACTAAGGTAAGGCAGATAGTGCAGTTTCTAGGGAGCGCACAGTTAAGGAATAAATTCGCTGAATTTAAAAGAAAATTTTCAAATAAGCTCTTATTCCAAGATTTCTAAAAATTAAAACGGTTTCAGCAAAATCAGAGAAAATTAAATATTTTCAAAGGTAATAAGCTTTCCAGATTGGGAAGAAAGGCGTATTAAAAACATATGATTATAAGCGAATGCTTTGAGCTTTTGGTTATTTTATGCTTTAAACAAAATGAATTATAACAAAAATCTTATTTGATAACTTCTTATTTTGATGAAAAACAAGAGATAGAAATTTCAAATCTTTTGGATTTATGTGAAAAGAAATAACTTTGCTTTTCGATTCTTGCGAAAGCAACGAACACTTAACAACCATAAAACAAGAAATTGTATAAATATCAAAATCGTTCAATAAGAGCATCAAATGTGCTTCAGAAATAAGTCTTTTTTCAAGTAAGTATTTGGGTAATAAAACAGATTACGTTCCTGAAAATCGTATCATGAATATAAGAAAGTATATTTATGATCAATATAACCAAGACATATATAAATCTTGGAGTAAAATAACGAATGGAAAGTAGTCGTAATAAAACTCAACTTCACTGCTTTTCTTATCTGGAGCGTCAAAAGAAGACGGGGGAAAGACCGCGGCGCTCGATTAGATATAAATAAGAGAGGAAGAGCAGATTTATTTTCATTCGTTGAAACCTCTATTAATCAGAAAAAAAATCAACGATATTCTGAACGATCAATATTTTGAATTCGGATTAATGCCTTTCCATGTAAAAAAACCAGGATATAATTTTCATTTAAAATGAAACGAAACTTAACATAAATTCGCTTCAAAATATCAGTGGGTTGACATCTACCCGATGTCGTGTGGTTGTTGATTAATTATATACCATAAAGGGAGTCATGTGACACAAAAAAGCACATTTAATAACCACGAGCACAAGAGCAATACAACATTGAGAAGTTGGAGAGCTGCTCAAAAACTGTTTAAGAGTCACTAAAATTAAGTCTATTAAATATCTTTATTTCACGGCCGAATCTTGACACTTGAGGTAAGTTCACATCGTTGACAAAAGTCTCCATAGATCAGTCAGCAGATGGACCTAGCTGTTTTTCAAAATCACTACCACTTACCTCAAGAGGGAATATTCGTTTTATGGGACGAACTAATGTAGATTGTTGAGTTTTTATTCTTACTGTCCCCACATGTCAATCTTTTCCAGGTATCAACTCTATGACCCTGGCTAAAGGCCACTGAAGACGCTTTTTCACATCATCACCAATTAATACAATATCTCCTATCTGTATGTTAGAAGACTGTGGTTGTAGCTGATGGCGCTGAACCAACTGGCCAAGAAGAACTGGCGCTGAACCAACTATTCTTTTCTAAAGCGTTCTCTCAGCACTTAGACCATTTTTTCTCTAAATTTAAATCTTTTACGAAAATGATTACCATCCAGCACATCCAAGTCTGTTGTTTCAGATGTTGGGTTATCACATAAAAACATAGCTGGAGTGATTGGTGTAATTTTCTTCAAATCCTCTGGTTGATAAGTCAATGGACGAGAATTAACTACTTTTTCGCCTTCACATAAGATAGTTGCCAATTCTTCAAATGTGAATAATTCTTTCCCAAAAGTCACCCCACCAAGCTGCAGTAGGGGGAATAAATTTCCAGGTTATACGTTGTACTTCAGCATATCGTGAAACTTCATTCCAATCGATTGCCGTTAACTCGTTGTAGGCACCTCGGAAATTTGTTCCGTTATCGGAATATATTACGCCAGGTCTACCTCTTCTGGCAACGAAACGTCGAAATGATAACAAAAATGTATCAGTGGAAAGAGCAGAAACTAGTTCAAAATGCACAGCTCGAAAAAGGGCACATGTATAGATTACAATCCAAGACTTATCACCTCGCTTTAAGTACAGAGGATCAGCTAAGTCCACACCAACCACTTCAAATACTGCTGCACCTTTAATATGGTCAACCTGTAAGGAAAACTATTCAGCAACAAATGATTTACTTTAAAATTGACGACACTTGACACAATTATTCCATACTTTTCGAACTGTTCTCCTTCTACCTAATATCCAATATTTCTCTCTAATTAAGCTTAGAAGCAACTGAGATCCAGCACGTTAATTTTCAATATGAAAATGTTCAGTAAACCGTTTCGTGAAAATACAATCGCCAGGCAAAAGAATAGGTGCTAAAAAGTTAGGAATATCTATGCATTCTGTAATTCGGGTTTTAACTCGAATCATATCTTCCACATCTTTAAAAACACATAAATTTGATATCGATTTCAAATCAGGAAAATTTAGAATTTGTATAGATTGAGTAAGTCGGATCTCAGCCTTATTTATCTCATATAAGGATAAATTTATGTCTAAGTTTCTCTTCACATAACTATTTTTTGCATTATTGATCAATCTTAAGACCCATGCTACTCATCGAATAATAGAAGGAAATTTTGAAAATTTCCTAACATACCAAGGTATCTCTTTTTCTGACAAGTTTAAATTGCATTGTCTAACCTTTCTTCTTTGTAACAAAATTTCAGAAGTCTCACAATTAATTAATTCATTTGCAGGCCAAGTATGGAGGGCCCTAGTAAATAAGAAGGACTTTTCCACCAACTTGATTCAATCAAATGACTGGAGGTACACCCTCGAGAAATAAGATCGGCAGGACTCATATTTCCGGGTACATGATGCCAATCACTTCTAGGAAAAGGATTTTTATTTCGTTTGCAACGAAAACTGACCATTCCTCTTTATCCCTCAATCAAAACAAATCTACCATAGAATCACTCGGAAAATATTATTTCTATGTTCGTAATATTAAGGGGAAGTTGCACAGAATGTGCTGATCTGGCAGCAATACAGCATGCCATTCATTCTAATCTAGGGATGATAGTTACTGTTTTAAGTGGAGCCACCCTCGATTTAGCTCTCACAAGAAAAATCTTCACACCTTCCGAAATTTTTGTTCTTAAAAATATACCTGTAGTATATGCATCTTTGCAAGCATCGACAAATACATGTATCTGAGTTATATCATTGATTTCATAATAACGAGGAATTTCTATATCATTTAAAACATTAATTTCCTTTATCCACTTTTTATAAAAGTGAATAATATAACATAATTCCAATTTAAATTGAGACTCCAAGTTCTTTGCAATAAAATTTTAGGAAGCACAGTTACAGAACTTAGTAGACCAAACGAATCAAAAAATTTTTTGAATACCATTCAATAAATTCCTTTTCATAAATGCTTGCTGCTCTTCCATAAAATTGTCTAGATTTAAATTACATTTTAAGGTATCTTTATCGAGATCCTACACAATTCCTACAAGTTTAGTAACCCCACTACTTTTAGAAACATTATTATTCTTAACGCTGCTTTCCCAGTTTCTCAAATTAAAGCAACCACGTAATAAAACTTCTTTAGCCCTTTCAATAATTTCTTCCTGTTGTTTTACATTATTAACCACTGTAACTTAATTGTCTGCATAAAATGAAAGTTTCAATTTATCAACAATTTCAGAATATTCTATAGGTGCATTTCATAGCACGTATGACAAAATCACAGCTAATGGAAAAGGACTTGATGATACTCCAAAAACTACATGGCAATGTCAGTAAATAATTTCTTCCTCTTCTTTTGGATAAAAGAAACTCAAAAAATCTCGATGCTCGGGAGCAATCCCTAATTGAAGGAAAGCCTTTTCAATGTCTTTAGAAATTCCAATAGGGTAACTTCCAAACCTATCTATAATATCCGGTATTTGTTCAATTAAATTTGGACTTGTGTACAATAATTGATTTAAACTTTTCCCACATTCTCGAGCGGACGCGTCAAAAACTGGTCTAATTTTTGTAGTAATACTATCATTTTTAACCATTGGTCGATGCGGCAAAAAATAAGCTTTTTGTTTACTTCCAGCCTTTCCAATTATTTTTAAATCTTCCCACTCATTAAATACCGCTTGGTAATCATTTGTTTTGTGAGTTCACACATTCTTTTATGCCTTTTCAAGGTCAGCTCTTTATTCGAAAGCAATTCACTCGCGTTTTCTCTAAAGGGCAAACTAACTTCATATCTGCATTTCGATAAAATTTTCATTTTGTTTTGAAAATACTCATTAATTCCAATAGTTTCAAGATTCCATAATTCGCTTATAGAAGCATTTTTAACCTACAAACAAAGAGCACCCAAAGTCATATCGTAGTTTACATTACCCCATTTACATAAATTCTTTCTCCCTGCTACAATATTTCCTAACCGCGTATTAATTATAGACAAACCTGAGACTATTTGGACAGATTCATTCATAAATAATCTTTCGATTACATCTGCACCCAGTAATAAGTTGATTTTGCAATTGCTCTTTATCAAGTCAGCTAAAATAATCCCTTTCTGATTTAGTTGGTTTATGAGGTTATGATCAGCTAATTTTGGCACACTGCCCCAAATTTTATTTTCTACATAGAAACTATTAGAAAAAGAAAATGAATCATCCAGTAATG
Source organism: Argiope aurantia (assembly GCA_026543865.1). Taxonomy (NCBI): domain Eukaryota; kingdom Metazoa; phylum Arthropoda; class Arachnida; order Araneae; family Araneidae; genus Argiope; species Argiope aurantia. Next base: position 90,316 of record JAPMOR010047023.1, on the reverse strand, counting down.
AAACTTAATTCGAACATATCATGAAATTGAGTTTTTTTTTCTTTCCTCCGAACAACATGTGTTGCATTTTTATTTTATTATTTGATTTAATACCCGAGTTTTCTATCGCTTATTTAGATATATAAGAATACTGGGATCCGCTATCAATCAAAGCTCTAAGCGTAATTAATCTACTGCCCGCTTGTATTTTCACAAATAAAGACATTAGATATACAATATCTACATTACAGTTATTAGATAATGAATTAGTTTCGGTAAAATCCTAGATGGGCCCACCTCTTGGTAACTTTTTTGAAATCTCGCCAAGTTGACTACTTGCTAAGAGAAGACCGTCTTGCAGGTTATCACAGCAACCCCAGAATCAATCCGCGCGCTAGCACGTTTTTCACAACAAATCAGGTTATATTGACAGTTAACGGTCAAAAATATTATTTCAATGAGTTAACGGAAAATATTTAAAAATTACAACAATGCTTTAAAAACTTATAATATATAATGTAAAAATTAATAATTATTATTTGCCGTTACATACTAATTTAATACTTATTATTATTATTTTTCAAATAAAAAACGATACTTGAAGGCCAGAAATAATAAGAATATTTTTTTTAAAATTAACACTTACCATAAATGCGTTTGCTAATCCTTTGCCGGCGGAGGGTACGTCTTAATGATTTGTTGAATAAAATCTCATGCAGGCATCATCGGCCATCGAATGGTTTCGAGACCTCCGCCACATGTATTCGGCCAAATAGCTGTCGAATTGACCCTCCACGTGGCTAGTATGATTCTTTAAAAAACGCTTGATGGCAGCCCAGGTACCTTCAATGGAGTTAGTGTGGGCACCGGTATCAGGGTCCTTAAAAGTCAGGCTGTGGTTGGCCTTCAAATGAACATACCCCTCATCCGAGAGGCAGTCATAGGCCTTCCAACAGTCCGACATAACAGTGGACCCTGGCAACATCCATTCATTAATTACTTTCAATAATTCCTCTTTCGTCCGTCGCTCATCCACTCAAAAAAAACATTTATTCGTCCCTCTTTCAATCCCTCCAAACACCCATTGACCATCCACAGGCTTACCTTTTCCATACTTCATTTTCCCTAACTTGCTCTCATCAATTTCAACGACAATATTCACTCCTCCTATCTGAACGCTTTCTCTCACAACTGCAGTCATACAAACCTCTCGACAAAACATAAACCAATCAACCACAGTGTTTTTATTAACTTTAACTTCATTCATGCATCTCCCAAACCAATACCTTGTCACGCGCATAACCTCATTTACTCTGCGAAAACCACATACCCCTCCTAACACTCCTACAAATATCATGTGCATTCGCATTCAAACCACGCTTTTGACATCGCCATTCAAAACCATCCATCGTATCCTTTCGCTCAACCAAAGTCATTTTCTCTCCACATTTAGGGCATTCATACGTTTTGGAAATTAAATTAACCTTCATACACCATTCAATCATCGATCTCTTACCTCTTGCATTCAATAAAGTTAAAAATTCACTCGTCCATTCGCTCGCCATTTTAAACCGGTACCGCACAAGAAATCAAGAAAAACTTCTCCAAAGCGATTTGAAACATAAATGTCAGAAACAATCACCCTTTTTACGTCTTTTCCAACGAAATCCAACTATCGCATATGAATACATATTAATTAACCAGTCAGATTCAAAAAACAGGTTCAAAAATGGCGCTAAAGGCCGTTAATTCTACAGGTTCAAACAAGTCATTAATCATATAAGATTTTCAAAAAAGGCGCTAAAGGCCATTAATCCTATAAGATTCTAGACAGTTCTCCTGCATATCCGTCTAGGTTGTCACATTGGTGACGTTATCGCCACTCGTTTGGCGAGAATTCAAAAAGACGCCAAGAGGTGGGTTGTGCTAGGATCCACCCTTAGTGTTAGTTTCTATTACAGTAGATTTCCTCTTAACACTATTTTCTTTAGAATTAGCACACATTAAATAATGATAGGGTTTTTTACAATATTCACATTGATTCTTAACTTTACAAAATTTAGAAAAATGACCAATAGTGAAACAGGCAAAACAAGCTTTTTTGCTTAACAAAATGTTCTTTCTTTTTTCTAAAGGCATAGTTCTAGCTGCAAAACACTCCTTGGAGAAGTGTTTTTTACCGCAAAAAATACAAAGTAAATTTCTCTTACCAGTGACATTTTTATCAAACGTGTTTACCAACATGGAAACAGTTCCATAATCCGGAACAGATTTTGGACACGTATCCCGTTTTCTCTGCGAACCAGAAGCAAAACCAGATCGGGCAAGTTCCATGAGTTGTTCTCCCCTCACTTCTTTGTTTAGGAAATTAAGTAAGTGTTCCAGTGATCGTGTTCCGTCAGAAGCCTCGTTCAAAGTCCTGTGTCTGTCCCATGCGATGTGAATTTTTTCGACAGGCAGGACTCCACTAGTGGGGTCAGAAAATCACCATATTTCTCCTGAGTTCGATCTAAACTCTCCAAGCTCTAATTTTGGACTCGAATTCGTCATAAAGGGCAGGAAGATCTGTCGTCGTACGGCCAAATATAGCATTTTTCATAACCATGGATAGTAAGTCCCGCACGCTGGTAGTTATCCGCTGTAGCAGAAAAACTCTCGACCACTCGGGCAGCTTTCGATTTTGGAACTACTGCTTGCAAAAGATATTGGAACTTATCCTCAGGCGGCATAGAACTGTCCTCGACAATCTTACGAAACTGAGTCCAGAACGTAAGATATTCCTTGGAATCTCCACTAAACTTCTTTAATTCAATTTTTGGAAGTTTAAATTTGCGTTGTGGCGATACTATTTCTGTCGTCTCTTTTAGCGACAGTTGATCAATTTTTGCGCACAGTTCGGTACATCGGTCTCTATATTTTTCAGTACTCAAAAAAACAGCCTCAAACACTCGTTCAGCATTTTCATCGTTAAGTATCTGAACATTGATTTCAGATTGGCACTCTTCCAGATGCTGAAATTTAATCATTTAACTGCGCCTTCAAAACCAAAAGTATTTTAGTATCCAGATTTTCTTTCTGGAACTCATCGTCGATTTGTTTCGCCGAACACGTAAACGATGTCCGTAGTGCCTTTCTTTGTGCTTTTAGTGGTGTCACATCCATTTTGGACTCAAATGATCTATCAGCAACCACGCCTCACATTAGGCGCCAAAAATATAAAACGAAACCTAACAGAAATTCGCTTCAAAAATATCAGTGGGTTGACATGTATCCGATGTCGTGTGGTTGTTGATTAATTATATACCAAAAAAGGAGGCATGTGACACATAAAAGCTTATTTAATAACCACGAGCACAAAAGCAATGCAACATGGTACGATCACATAAGCAAGAATGAATAGAAGAAACAGAAAAAGAAAAAAAAAAAAGTGAGCAGTTACGCCATTTACTACTACTTTTCTGATTGGAGGAGAAGGAAAGATGCATTTAGCAAACCTTTCGCAACATAAAATATAAGGATCTCGTAAATTATAAGCAACAAAAAAGTATACTGTGATGAAAGATGGTGTAAATATAATAACCAATCATCAATTAAATATTTTTACTACGCACACATTCATAAAGTTATTTCTTTACTTTTAAATTATGTGAGGCAGTCAATCCATTTGAAACTTTTGATGATAGCAGTATCAAGGGCAAACTGCGAAAGATCTTTTAGCAATCTAAAGCTTATATTTTCTTATCTCAGAGCTGCACTGCGAAAAAAAAAAAGAAGACTGATTTACTTCTTTCAAATATCAACGAAATTATGAATACTTTTCGCTTCGAAGAATATGAAGGTGAATTTATAACATTTCCGACACCTAATGCGTTCAAAATTTTCTGAAATTATGTACCCATTTTTATATGTATATAAAAGAAATTTTACTAAAATTATAACAAAATGCAATTTTACATGTCTTAGATAGTTTTTCAACGTATTAATTTTAATACATTTTTGAATCAGATCTTTGAGTTTTTGTGTAATTTCATACCTTTTTATTTCATGCAATGCATTTTAACTTTATTACATAATGCTAGATATATTATTAGCCGTTATTAATATTAAATTTTGATATATAAATCTATCGATATGAGTGAAATAATCCTTCATATTATTATAGATATTAACTTAGTTACCAAGACTTTTCATTGATTTTATAGTGTTAACAAAGGATTTGCTTCAATATCCAGAATTTTCAAATAATGCTTGAAGGGGGAAAAAGTAATATATGTAATTTTTTTTATTATTATTTGCATATGCATTCCATTTCGATGTTCATAGACATTTTATATTTTTTTAGTGTGATAATAAACATAAATCATCTTTGATATTTAATGTATTAAAAGTTTCACACTATTAATTGTTTAATTTTTTATGTGAACCTTATATTAATAGTTAAAACTAAAATGGAGAAAATTCCTTCCGCCAGTTTAGCATAAAACTTCATAAGTGATTTTATAAAATTTGTTCTCCAAATATTATTTGCAAACATTTTATGACACATTTTATATTCAAGCGATGCCCATATATAATGAAACTATTTGTAATGTTTAAATCTTATTAATTATAAAATATTTGAAATATTATTATTTAAGTCTAATTCCACTTTTAGTCATTGCATTCATCCGTATAAAGTGTCAGAGAAAAAATAAGGGCCGTGTTTCAAATATATACATATGCATTTATTATTAAAAATTTAAAAATGAGTTTTCTTCTTAAATGTGAGCATGTCTTGGTCTCTATACGTTAACTTTTGCAAAATTGTATTCTAGTTTATTGATGGAGAATCAAAATAATTCGCATTATATGAACTTTACGACATTGTATTTTCGTAGAAAGTGTCGATTCATGCCATGAACGTAAAGAAATGAATTTTAATTTCATAGGAACAACATTTTTTTTTTTTTTTTTTTTTACATATAGAGTCTGATGCTTTTCTTGATTTAAATTTTCTTGATATGCCTTATATATTTTCTTTGAAACCAGAATATCTCCTAAAGGTAGCATTATTAAAATTAAATATCAATTGCAGGTTAGCGAGACTTACAGTGTGGTTTTAAATAGTTTGCGGTTCTTGGTGATAAAGAAAATATCACAAAATAAGTAATAAATATATATAAATACCAAATAAAAAACCATAAATAGCACTTGAAGACAAGATAGTGAAGTCGTCAATCTATCCTGGACATTTTTCCCTGACGTAAAACGTTAAATATTTGACTTTTTTGGTAAGATTAACAAGACGAAGATATAAATAATTAGGGATTATAAAATGTATATTTTTAGTTAGTTATTATGTATAATAAAGAATAACCAAATATATTTCCAGCTGGTCAGCGAGATTTCACGTTGCAGACATATAGTCAAAATATAGGAGCATCATCATACTCACAAAGAAATGACGTCAGTAGCTTCACAGTATAAATTTTTAGTGTCTAGCAATTCGCAACGCTTGCAGTACCCGACCTCAAGGATAGAAATTAATAAAAATCATCTTTACTTTTTTTGCCGCACCATTAAGAGTCCGTGTTTTGAAATGAATTACATTTTTAGATAGCTTTAAGAAATATGGTAGACATCAAAGTCGCTATTGACTAGATAGTTTCATGATAATTTATTTCTCTTGGGACGCGAATGAAAATTGTTTATCTTTCGAATGTATTCCTCCTGAAGATCTTTCAGTTATTTATTCTTATTGTATCTTTCGTTTCATAAAATTAAGAAAAAAAGCTTTCCTTTACTTAGGAAACCATTGTCAACATTACTTAAACTACACGATAAATCTCTTTGTCCCGTTATATAGCATTATTGCACAAAGATAATTAAAATAAAGTTTTAAAAAGATGAAACCTATATCCTTTAAATAAAAAATATTTTTTCAAACACCAGTGACATATTCTCAATTTGTATATGATACAGTCCAGTTTATTGCTTGCATTCTCGTGCTTCTATCTATGGATTTAGAGTTTGCAATGGAGTTCTAAAGGAAAGTTTCACATCATAAAGCTCAAATACAATTAAATAACCACGTCATCCTTTTTTTGAAATTTTTTTTACTTAGCCTGTGATTTTACATCAATTTTATGGTACAATATACAGGATCTCTCAAAAAGGTGTATTTTTCCTTAAATATTCCACTTAGGTGTACTTTTTCATTAAATAAGTTAGAGATTATATGAATATATTTTAAATTATTTGATAGTCAATAGTAAAAATCGAAAAAAAAAATTATACAGTTTCCACGGCGTAAAAGTAAGAATTAGTAAAAGATTCTTCTTACGTTCATCTATATGCATACAAAGTTTCTCGCATCTATTTATAAAATTTTTAAAGATATTAAAAGGCAAATTTACTAACTTGGATCACTTTTTCATTTCTCTGGCAAGGGTTTGAACGAGTCTTCGTTTGTACTTTACAGAGATAATATACACATCGCAATACATTATTAAGAGAACGGAATTCGAAAATAATAATGCCTTTATTAACTTTTATAAACTTTTTTAAAAAAATGGTTAAATAATGTATTAATTGAGGTGCTCACAAAATATCTTCAAAATTGAGCAATTTAGTTACCTACATTAATCTGCATTCTTCTAACAATACTTACACGAGCAGCTTCTAACGCGCAATCTTCTAACAATACTTATAATGCAGATGCATTATAGCTCAAATCAGCCAGAATTCCGAAATGTTCCTCGTTATGGAAAACATTATTCTTTTTAATGTATTTAAACTTTTAGTATCATATGTATAATTGTAAAAAAATTTTCCCCTTAAATGTAAGTATACTATTTCTCTGAGGTTCGACAAATTTTCAATTTCTCAAATTTCTCTTCTCTTTTTTTTTTTTTTTTAATTAAGTTTTTCGAAGTTTCAACTGCCAACTATTTAAAGTGGGCAACAGTATGCATGACTAGTTAATTTTTTTCAAAACAGGATGATTGAAAAATGTATTTCTAGGCAAATAGTTGCTTATGGCAGTTTTTATGTATTGAATAAATTTGCATTTTTAAAATAAATGTTTTCGTCTAAATTGGTGATAAACCACTTTAATTAAAAAATGAATGTATCTCTACAAATTATATACGTGGAAATGTGAAGTTTTATGTGTGGATAGAGGAATGTAGAATTTTACTAAGCACTTTTACTCCACCGGGACAGTTTAAAAATTCAATTTTCTTTTATTTTTTATTATCAGCGTTCAAAGAAGCCAAAGTGTTTAATTCAACTGCTCATTTTATTTAATGAAATTTTTTTTTAACAGATGCATATGTCTAGGTGCAATATTTAGACAAATAAAGGCTTGCTTCACTTTTTTGGTATATCCTGTATATTGTGTAGATAATGCAGATGATTACTGTTATTTGAAATATTAAAAAAGGATGTTTTAATTAGCGTGTTGCTTTACTGAGAAGCTATCACGTTTTAATATTCAGGGATGAACAGTCTAATAGGCAATCAACTATTAGACAGAGCTATCTCAAAATTTGACACAGATTGAAAAATAATGAAATTTGCTTGAATTTTTCTGTAAAAATTTCACATAATATTTAGAATTTTAAAATGAAAGTTCATCTTAAAGATCAATCTGAATCATATTTATTTAATTTTTTCCAAATATTAATGAAATAAAAGAAAAAAATGTTTATTTTGTTTTTAATAATCTGATATTTACTTGATACATGGTCCTTAATGGGTTGGCCACTTTCAGGCCGAGGTTTAAGCAAACAAAATTACAATTCAAGAACAATTGTGAATTTTGGAATGAAATTTGATATATATGTAGGACTCAGGAATCACTACTATTTAGAATCACGCACATTTAATTACATTTAGGACGAACAATTACATTAACAAAAGAAATGAACATTAAATAGATTTCGTCGAAAACGTCGCAGGATTAATTCACGTGTCACGTCGCGTCTTTCGTTCAGAGACCCGTCTCGTATCACACGTCCTGACTTTCGTTCAGACCCATCTCGTCTCACACGTCCTGACTTTCGTTCAGACCCATCTCGTCTCACACGTCTTGACTTTCGTTCAGACTCGTCTTGTCTGTACTCCATCTAACAAGCATGAACACTTGTTGGCCAGCAGATGGCGCTCGTCATCAGGCGTTCGTCACTACATTCGGCGATCCTGACGTCTCTCTCGTCCTCGAAAGTTAAATCAAAGTAGAAAAATCTGAAAGAATAAAAAAAAGAAAACAGTATCTGGATAAACCAATAAACATTTTTTTTCCTTTTAGTCTGAAGACCATGCTTTCATGAAATCAGCTGCTGTGGAAGTTGTATTTGGTCCGTCATGACATCCAACTTTTTCCACGTCATAGCGATCCTTAGATTTAACCTTAACAATCCGATACGGTCCATGAAACTTTGGTCTTAGTTTGAGTCCAGTTCCAAACTGCGTCCGTTGTATGGCCACTTTCACCAAGTTTGTAGATGCGCGCCACTTTTCTTCGTTTGTTGAAACTTTTGCGATTCTCTTCTTGAATCTTCAAAATGTTTTCCCTTGCTTCTTCTCTCATATTATTTCGATCTTCCATCATTGCTTTTGTGTATTCTTCTTCCAATATTTTCTTTAAATGTAAATCAGTTGTATCTTTTAATTTTACTCCAGTTAAAAGCTCAAACGGGGTAAACTTTGTACTTCTCGAAACGGTACTATTGATTATTTTCTGCACTGATGCAACATGTTTATACCATTTGGTAGGGTCTGTTATCGAGAGTTTTGATAGAATGGGTATTAAAATTTTATGCATTATTTCAATATGCCCATTTCCGCGAGGAATTCCAGTGCTAATTTTAAAATGTTCAATATTTTCATCCTGACAGTATGTTTCAAATTCTTTTGAGGTAAAAGCTGAACCTCTGTCTGTTATTATTCTCGTCGGATTTCCAAAAGTAGATTGTTGAAGCTTAAGTTTAGTTATTGCATCCTGAGTAGATGTTGATTTAACCGGATACAACCAGACAAATTTTGTAAAAGCGTCGACTATTGAAAAAATATTCTGCTAGTTCTTATTTGTAGAAGGCATAGGGCCAATGAAATCGATGTGATATGTACTTAAAGGCAAATTTTCTTTTGGGATGGGGTTAAGGAAACCTTCACTTTTCCCACGTTTCTTATTACACAGAATACACTCCACGCAATTGGCAACCACACTTTCTATTTTTGACCTCAACTTTGGAATGTAAAATTCTTGCTTTAAAATTTCTTCCTTCTTAGCCACAGCGTAATGTCCTTTATTGTGAATTTCTCGAATAATTTCTCTTTGTAATGCTTCTGGGACTATGAGCAATTCTCTACCATTATAGTATTTGTATAAAACTCCATTTCTCACAATGTGTTCACCGTCTTCTTGCTTATCTATCAAAGCTTTTAATTTCTTAAGGAATTCGTCCTGATTTTGAGCATAGGCTATTTTAGTGGTCACTTCACTATATGAACGAGTAACAACAAGTACTGCTTTTCGACTAAGAGAATCTACGTGTGCCATTTGTTTCCCCGATCTTTGAACAATTTGGTAATCAAATTCCTTTAACTGTAAAGCCCATCTTGCAACTTTTTCTCTTTTACTCATAGTTTGTTGAAAAGTGGAACAATCAGTCGCAATTTTAAACTTAGAATCCAGTAAGTAATGTCTAAATTTTTTCAACGCTTCGATTACAGCCAAAACTTCTAATTCATAGCTGCTATATTTTTCTTGTTGTGGTGATGTTTTTCGACTAAAATAATGAATAGGATAAAACTTATTGTCGGTTCCCTGTTGCAGCAGCACTGCTCCGAATCCCTGACTGCTAGCATCTGTATGGAGTTCTAAAACTGATCCCTGTTGATAGAGATGCAAAATTGACTCCTGATTTAAAATATCTTTAAGTTTTTGAAAAGCTTCCTTTTGTTCAGATTCAAACTTAAATGCAATGTCTTTTCTTAGTAGATCACTAAGCGGTTTTGCGATTTTTGAATAGTGGGGTATAAATTTCCGGAAATAGCTAGTAAGGCCTAAAAAGCTTTGTACTTGTTTAACAGTTTGTGGTTGTGGAAAATTTTGTACAGCTACCGTTTTAGATACAGAGGGTTGTATAGTTCCATTTTGGATTTTATAGCCTAAAAATTCTATTTGTGGTTTTAAAAACTGACACTTCTTAAAATTAAACTCCAAACCGTACTCTGATGCAACCTGTAGAACACGTTGTAATTTTTCTAGCCCTTCTTCCTCGGTTTTAGATGGTATAATAATGTCGTCCATATAAATCAGTACAGTTCCGTCTAGCATCAAATTCCTGAATATCACATTAATGTAAAGCTGAAATACACTCGGACTATTGGAAAGTCCAAATGGTACTTTAAGAAATTCCCACTGGCCATGATGTGTTACAAAAGACGTAAATTTTGTGCTATCTTTCTCTACGTCTACATGAAAAAATCCGTTTTTCAAGTCCAAAGTAGTAAATATTTTTGATTGCTCAAGTTTGTCAAGCAAATCTTCTATAAGGGGTAAAGGGTACCGATCTTTAATCATTTTTTTTATTTAGCTTACGAAAATCAATGCATAACCTATAACTGTCATCCTTCTTCTTGCTTAAAACCACAGGTGAAGAGAAATTTGAAGTACTGGGTTTTATTATCCCTTCCTGTATCCATTTATCAATCTGAGTTTCAACGAATTTTTGTTCTTTTAAAGGCAGCCTTCGAGGGTTGTGAGTAATCGGAATATCATCGCTCAGTATTATTTTCATTTGTAACTCCGTACTTTTTGTTTTGTTTGGCAAATACTTATTTAAAAGACGATTTATTTCCTGTCTCAAGGGTTTTTTTACATGACTCATGTCGATTTCATCATGGTTTATCGAATCCGCTAAATGAATGAAGTATGGGAGAGGATGTGTATTTATTTTATTGCAAGCCTCAGAAAAAATAGGTGCCTGTCTGTCTCTTTTCAGCTCCGAGGAACGTAGTGATACGACCTTGACCTCGCTTCTCACCAGCCGGGTGTAATTTGTTTGAGCTTTTTTCCCATGAATGGTAGTTTGTTTTTCTTGGAATGAAAAGCTTAGATTATTTAATACGTCCATGCCGATGATTATTTCGTTCGTCATTATTTCTAACACATACACATTAGTTGATATTACATATTCATCAATTAATATATCACAATCAAAAAAACCTAGAGGAGTAATGCTTTCTCCACTTATACCAGCTAATTTCACATTATCAGTCGTTAAATTAGGTTTACCAATTTTCAAATAAAAATCATAATTAATCATAGTAATATCACTTCCAGTATCAATTAATGCATCACAATTTATACCATTTATTTCAACATTTTTACTAAGCTTATTTACAGTTTTTGGAGAGTTACGAATATACACTTTATTTAAGAGAGACACTTTAAAATCTCTTTGCGGGCAGATACTGACTTTGTGGCCAAAGCTACCACATTGGAAACATTTCAATCCTTTGTTTTTAAACTTGCAATTAATTGATTTATAGCCAGCCTCATTGCAATTAAAACATTTATTATTACTCTTGTTATAGTAATTATCATCAGCATAATTCTTTTGAGCACGAACGAACAGCAATGGTGAATTTTTAGCTTCTTTCGCGATATCAAATTTACTTCTGTTTTCGGAAACACGCCAATTTCTGTTTGTTTCCTTTTTAAGGCGACTTCGTGCAGCTTCATATTCGTCCAGTTTATTAACCAATTCTTCTACTTTCTTTATTTTGGGCAAATCGTCGAGAAAATGATCGCGTACGTCATTTGGTATTTTACTCTTTAACTGGTCAACGACCATTAGCTGCTTTAAATCTTCAAAATCGGTTATTTCTAAACAATTTATCTATTCCTCAAAAAAGTTATTCAGTTCAAAACCGAAATCCCGCCATGAAGAAGAAGAATCTCGTTTGTGAGTAAAGAACTTCTGCCTGAGTTGTTCAAAAGTTAATTTAAATCTTTTAAGCAATAGTTTTTTTTATGTAATCATAGTCATTAACTGATGGATCAGGTTCACGAGCAATTAAATTGACTATATCTAATGGTAATAACCCGAGTAAATAAGAAATCCAGTTTTCTTTTGCAATATTAGCCCTACTTATTTGTTTCTCAAATAACGAAAGGTAAACACTTATGTCTCCGCTATTATCATAATTCTTCAGCAATTTTAATATATCAGTCTTAGGCATATCTGATACAGTTAAAGTATTTTCTCTACTTTTTAACTCAAGTTCTAACTTTTTCAAAGTATATTCGCGCTCATTTTTTTCGGCTTCGGCTTTTTCAGCATCTAACCTTTCGCGCTCCTGAGTGATAGTTAAAAGTAAGTTTTTTACGAAATCTTCGTCATAGTCTTTAGACTCTGTTATCATTGCAACTAACTGTCGCACTTTGGCATCCTGTGGTGCCGTTAGTTCTAATTCGTCTACTAAAGTTAGTAAGTCGCTCTTTCGTGCTCGTGCAAGAAATGCCATACTTGAGAATAAATCAAAATTGCACTCACAATTTCTTCAACGTCGATCCACACTACGTCAGTCCACAAGGAGTTGGTATCCAAGAGGTTTATTGTAGAACGTCAAATTTCACTCCTGTTTGGCTCTTCTTTCGTCTATGTACCGCTCTTCATTAAAATCCGGGTCGAACCCCCATATTTGTAGGACTCAGGAATCACTACTATTTAGAATCACGCACATTTAATTACATTTAGGACGAACAATTACATTAACAAAAGAAATGAACATTAAATAGATTTCGTCGAAAACGTCGCAGGATTAATTCACGTGTTACGTCGCGTCTTTCGTTCAGAGACCCGTCTCGTCTCACACGTCCTGACTTCCGTTCAGATCCATCTCATCTCACACGTCCTGACTTTCGTTCAGACCCATCTCGTCTCACACGTCTTGACTTTCGTTCAGACTCGTCTTGTCTGCACTCCGTCTAACAAGCATCAACACCTGTTGGCCAGCAGATGGCGTCATCAGGCGTTCGTCACTACATATATATAGAAAAAGGCAGACCGGACATAATTATTTGAAATTCTTGGCTTCCTTAATGGGAAAATCCCGAGATACTAATCAATTAACCATGTTAATTAACTCGGTTAATCAGTTTTTTTTCCCTTTAAATAAATCCGGTTTTCTGAATCGTTTCCATTGATACCAGTTTTGAGGAAATGCGATAATAAACGCTCGAGTTAAAGAGATGTTCCCAATTTTGTTGTTTGGAATTTTGCATCATTTTGCTTTGGTCTCGATTCATTAACATTCATATCAGTATTAATACATTTTTATGGGGACGTAAATGTTCGATAGGGAGTCTCTAGCTCTTAACTTTCAGTAGAAAGATTCTTACTTTTTGAGGTCATACAAAAAACGTTGTATTATTTACTTGGTGAGATGAAATTTATTATATCCGGCAATTCGAAGTCTTAGACTAGTATAAAGATTTGAACAATCGACTGACGAGTACGATGAGAAATGGGGGGAGGGGGCATGGAGAAAACATAATTCTTTCTTTTATTAAAATAATTATGTTGAAGAAATTAACCCATTATCTTCTCAAAATACTTCAAAACATCAAAGAATTTCTTCGTATTTTGAAACGTCACAGGTAAAAAACTTTTAAAGATAATTAAATTCATTATAATGTACTTAAAATTTAAAATTAATCAGCACGGCAAGTAAAATGCACAGAACTTTTTGATAGAAGCAAAATTTGGTCATTGTCTATTAAATATCCTGAAAAAAAAGAATGCCCATAAAATTAAATCAAAGAAGACATTTTAATTTCTAATTGCCATAATGAATTAAGCTAAAATATAACATTATGCCCAAACATGATAATTAAATTTTATTGTTATGTGTCCCGTGATAAAAAAAATTAAGAAAAAACATGTATGTATTTTATACTTAATAAAGGATCTTATCGTTCTTTATTGTAATTCTGTAATATTTTGAATTTTAATATTTAAAAATATTGTCTGTGATTATAAGTAGGATTCTAGTAGTATTAGAATATGAATCTTAAATCCTATTAAGAAAAGGACATTTACGATTATATTGCACTGTTAAAGTGAGTAAAGTTTGTCGAAAATTGAATCAAAGCTAGACAGTTTACCGTTCTCATTAATCTATCGTTTTGCAGTTGTTTCTTGAATGAAATTTTAAAGAAATTTTACTGTATTGGATTATTTGAGAAATATGTTGTTGTAATTTATTCAATTTTTCACAGCAAATCGAATTCTAAGGGAGAGTTTTCCACTTAGAATTCAATCCACTAATGGTAATTGCACTAAATGGTAAGCCTCTAAATGGTAATTGCAAGGTTGCAAGGCAAGGAGAACCGGAAGAATCAGGTAAATACAGGGAATTTAAAAATCATCTGTAAAATATGGAAAAGGCAAGGAATTTTGAAATTTTCCTGAAATACCAGGAAAGTACAGGTAATTTTAAATTATTTAGTTTTAAATGTTGCAAGAATAAAAGATCACCGTTATATCTTTGAAAACAACGCATTCATGACTGTTAAAACATGGAAGCTTACCAATGATGTTATGAAAATATGTTGAAATCCTCAGAAAGCATTAGCCATTTATAACCACATGTTAGCACTATAAAAAGACTATTCGACCTTAAACACAGCTACTTGGTCTTAAGAGAGAGTAAAAAGGAATTATTAGTGGTACAAGACATAACATTTCACTACTTTGTCATCAACTAGCACCATTAAAGCTTTTGTCACACAGATACAGCTAAGAGTTTTCAACTTCGTCTGGATTGAAATATAAATTCATCTGAAAATATAAAATCTGAAAACTACTTGAAATATATGGAATATAAATTTTTAAACAATATAAAACCTCAGACATTTTGGAGACAATTTCCACTTGGTTCCAAATAGGTTTTCTTTCACGTATGTAAATTTTCAGTATCTAGTGAAAATTAAACACTATTTTTTAAAAAATTACATAGAAGGAAAGTTAAGAAAAAATTTACTTCAAGAAAATATTTTCTTCTATCATTAAATCAAATTCACAAAAATAATTCAGTAATGAATAACAATCGTTGCAAAGTATAAAAAATGAGAACCAAACACTAATGAAAAGTGTATATTGAGCAATAGATAAATGAATTAAGCTTAAAATATTTTTTTAAATTAAAAAATAATATTTTAAATTTGATTAATTTTAAAAAAGGCTAAAACTACTAGTTTCTAATTTAAAATGTTTCGATTTTTTTATGAAATTTAAAAACTTTTATTTCGTTTCATAATATCAGTATACATATTGTCAATTATTAATTATAAAATATTGTTCTTCCATGATATATAAAATGAATATTACATTTTCGGTTATGAAATCCTCACAAATCGAATCAGTTCCTGAAATTGAATTGTATTCTCAGAAAAGGCTTCGTTTATAAGCGCGGCGCTGATGTTTCTGTTAAAGCAATAATAAAAAAATTTTTTAAAGAAAAAAGCTGACGAGATTTTTTTTGTCGTCATACTTATAAAGAAATAAGCTAATTCTAATTTCATAAATAGTTAAAAAAATACTTGATTAATAGTTAATTATTATATCCGAAATACCTGTCAGTGCAGCGCAGTTTTGATTTCTCTTAAGCTAGGTGTTTTCATTTTATATAAAAAAAAAACTAACCTTTAGGTCTTCACATTCAGTGCACCTTACGGCCACTAAGCAGTTATTACCCTTCGTAAAATATTGATTACTTCTTCTCTGCAAAGTACAATAATAATTGACTTAATTTTTGTTCAATAAAATAATGGTCTTTTGGATCAAATATCAAGTATGATCCACGTTGCCTGGTCACGTGTGGTCGGCCCCCTCCCGTTTAAAATAATGAGGCTAGGATTCCTATTTTCGTCAAATACTGTTCACATTATTCTATTACTTGGTGTTCGTTATTCTTGTTGTCATTATGGGCTATATATATTTTTGCTCGTTAGTCAAGAATATTGTATAACGCTTTGCGGTTTGATTTTCAAATGTCAGAGACGCAGTTCGCCGGAAGAAACGAAATAGAATCTGGAAAGTCACGAGGCGACTGATTATATTGCGATACTAAAATTGGAGGAACAAGATTCTTCATTTGTGTCCCTTCCAGGTTCCTAATATTTAACGCACATCTCATTACCATCCCTGAGATATAATCTATATATATATATAACGATCTTTTAAATATACGCTTGATTCTAATGATTGTTTCAGCAATCTTATTAAATAGAGATTAGATTTGATACTTAATCTATATATATTGCATTAACATATATTGCATACATGTCAAATGTTAATCAAATGTCGAATTAATCGTCAACACACATACGACATTCAAATATGGTAATAAATCTATAAACGTAACATAAATTGCAGAAAGAATTGCAAAAACCTCGAACAAGGAACAAGGGAAAAGGGAACAAGGTCTGCTTTCAGAATTTTTTAAGTTATCTCTTTTTTAACAAATTCATATTCACTGTTTTTATTTTATTGAAAACAAAATTTTAATTTGTAATCTGTGCTAGTAATGACATAATGTAATTAAAAAAAGATAAATTAATTAAAAATGTAATATATATTTGTATAAAATGAATAACATCTTTTACCATTTATTTTTGATTTCAAAAATTTAAAAGTATGGTAAATGAATGAAAATTTTGCAAAAAATTTATAGTTTGTGTATAATCACTATTTTATAAACAAAATGCTATTACAAACTAAAAAAAATGCATATTATCTAAAAAGAGTTGTTTCTTCTGTATTTCAAGTGTATTAGAACATGATTTTTGAGATGCATAGGATAAAGATTATGCGATTACAAAGGGAATTTTGAAAAATGCAAAGCCTGTTTTAAAACAAATTGTACCTCCAATTACAAATTTGGAACGTTAGAAAATTAAAAGTCTTAATATATAGATACTGAAATAACCTTAATTTAAAGTAAAATGATGTTCATTTTCTTTGAAAACATTTGTAAAAATATTAGTGAGATACAGCTCTATACAGTTTGAAATATAATTCAATGATACTATAAGAGTTCTAATTTCTTTTTTAGTTTCTAGTTTTCTGGAAATATTTAGTCTTCTCGTTTTTAAGAAATAAAAATCCCCCCTAATACGAGAAATACTATTGTATGATTTACTTATAAGTTTAATTCAATTATCTATATTAATTTACATTTAAACTAATAACTCTCTTGTTAATCATTAAAAAGTACCTTGTTTGTGAAAATATTCTGAAACACTTCATATATTTTCTCCGATCAATTCCAGAAAATTCATTTTCTTGAAACATTCTCAAAGGTTGTACATCTTTATTATTGTAAATTTAATAGCAGTTAGGCACTAAATTAATTTGACAATTCTTCAATTTCTAATTTTTAAAAAATTGGTTGCTTGAAATTTAGCTTAATTGATCATGAATTGCATTACATTATTTAGACTTTTTTTTTTACCTGATTTTTGAAAGTAAACAATAAATCTTATCTTTAACTATCAGATAAACTGTTCAACATTTAAAACAGGTTCATCACAGTTTTCCGATCATGTTTCGTATCATTATTATATATGTACTTCTTTGTGATGTATTTAACTGTTTATGTTTGTTTCTGCTATGAATTACTAAATTGCAAAACTTTTAATAATTGGCACTTCTTGTCAGTCAAAAGTTTGATTCTATTTACTTTTGTATTACAAAAATGCAGTTTTTTAATAAACTTATAATATAATCTTGAAATCAAGAAATATAATTTTAAAAATATAATTCTGAGCATGTATTTCTAAAAATATGAGATGCTGGGATATTTCGGATAATGCCCCACTTGTGATCATCAGCGTTTCTTTAAGTGTTTTTGATGTGTTATTTGTGAATGTGGTATGTGTGATTTATGTATGAGTATCATAAACTCCGTCATTTGGGAGGTTATTTCCGCATGTCATCATAGTTTCTGTTCAAGTATTTTAAAGTATTAGAGCATGTGAAGTTTTTAACAATTAAAAAAGGTACTCAGACATTTTAGAGATTATTCGTAGGTAAACAATAACAAAAATAACGTTATAATTATTTTTGTTGTTGTTTACGATTTTGAAAAGTGTGGTACTTCAGTTTAGGAATTTATAGTTTGTGTATAATCACTACTTTATAAACAAAATGTTATAACAAACTAAAAAAGGGATATTATCAAAAAAGATTTGTTCTTCAATGTGATGATGAATTATTATCATACTATTAAAGTCAATAAATGCAATTCTGAAAAAATTAGAGATCTGCATTTTTATATATTTTAATGATTCTGTTTATCATATTTAATACAATATTTTTCAGCCAAAAACATTTTAAGCAAAAACAGATCCACTATTTTGTGATTGAAACTGACCAAGTTTTGAATATTTTTTTATCAGTGTTACAGGCAATATCAAAAATAGAATTCGGAGGTCAGAAAAACGCTCTTCAAGACCCTATGCAAATTGAAATTGTGCATTAACTTATGATTAGGCCAAGATTTCTTTTTATTACTTGGCATGAGGAGAAATTACTACTGTTTCAGAAAAAAAATTAATATTTAAATGTTTATGTAAAAACATTTAATAATTCTCAAATTTAATTCATTTTATTTAATACATTATAGGACATAATGTCGGAACATCTTCCAAAATGTTTTTGTGTTTTATTATGAGAACTAAAATTGTAAAGTAAGGAAATATAAAAATGTTGATAGTTACCTACTTCCTTTACGAAATTAAGGATGATAAAATCATTTATCTGCAAACTTTCAGACCAAACTGGAAGTAGAAACATTTGTACCATTGAGAATAACAGTAAAAATATCCTGTTATGGATACTTGTAAGTATATTTATTATTTAATTTTAAGTAATATAAAATAATTTCATGGAATTTTTTAAACAGAAAACAATGGAATTTCCCAGAATTAAGTGTTTAATTCAATTAAATATTGAACTCCGTTTCGCATTTAACTGCATTGTCACACGAAGTGTAACGATCGACTGCCAATTATAATATAATTAATTGCTTCATATCCACATATAATAGATACACCTGCTCTTTGTAATATAAACTTACGTTATCCTAAATTATTTATACTAACAGAAACATCAATGTTAAAGCAACCTTCGCAGTAAATAAGTCTGTAAATGTTAAAATACTTTAAAAATAATTATCGAAATAAAGATACAAGATTTCATTTCACCCCAAACAATTTTTTAAGGTTTAGAAACATTTGTGGGTTAATATTTAAACAAACTCCGATATGCATAACAGGACAGCAAAATATTAGTGATTCTTTTAAAAAAACACAAGGTAAAACCATTCTTTCTTACCACTGATTTTCAAGTTCAGCCTCGAAACGATCATTGCCTCTATCTGAAAAACAAAATAATTTTAATAAAACATATCTGTGATTTTTCTTGAGTCTTTCCTTCAA
Source organism: Argiope aurantia (assembly GCA_026543865.1). Lineage (NCBI taxonomy): Eukaryota > Metazoa > Arthropoda > Arachnida > Araneae > Araneidae > Argiope > Argiope aurantia. The sequence continues at coordinate 70,839 of JAPMOR010047023.1, read as the reverse complement.
AAATTTTTTATTTCCTTCTTACCAGCACTATTTTGACAAGATGTAATATCAGTCTTTGCTTTAGTGACAAAATATTTTATTCCAAACAGCAGAAACACTGAAGAAAATGCAATGTAGTTTCAGCATTTACTCCTTTATCCCTGCTGCTTAGGATAAATCATTGGCTTGATGAGTAGGAAAATAGGGAGAAAGCATTTTGCCTCTATTGAAAAAAAAATAACATTCCAGCTGTTTTAGTATTTATGAACAATAATACATAAATTTTAAGATTAAATGTTAAATGTTAAGATTAAATGTTCATGTATATAAATCCGTAAGATAGACCAAAGAGCATAAGTCCATTTTAATAAGGCGAAAAAGGTTTAGGATCAAGCACAACCTTAATAAACGAATTTCATCGCAACCAGAGGCACAAATTTATTAGAAAAGATTAATTTAAAAACAAAATAGAAATATTCAGACATTCTATGTTGGAGATACTTCTATACTGTACTTCTATGTGGGAGATACTTTTGCTTGTTCCTATCAGAAGAGTCATCTTGGGCTTCTGTTTGCCTTAGAGAGGAAGTTATTTATTCTAATCAGCGGGAAGTGCAGACCTGAAGAAATATTTAAGCCTCCTTAGGGCAGCCCTTCCAGCTTTATAGAATAATCATTAATAATATAATAAGTTTCATAACTCCATTCCTTCCTTCGGAGAAGGTTCTTTCATTAAGAGTTCTGCGAAGGAAAAAAAGTGTTTCGTTCATTTCATTACTTTTTTAAATAAATTAAAATAAACTATATTATTATTAAAAATTCAAGTAACTTTTGGGCTATGAATTATACGATTTAAAAATATCTATACTGTTGCAGCAATTAAAATTTACTTTCCCACCTGAACTTGACGCAACAAATCAATTTTCATCGAATTTCTCTTTTTAAAATAAAGAGAAATTTGAAATAAAAGTCCTTGCCGCTTTGTAGAATTAATTATATCAGAAATATAGTCAAACAACATTGGACTTCATAATAATAAGTAATAATAAAAATAGAAAATATCCACAATATCAGTAGATAAGTACTTGTTGACATTTTAAATGAATTGATCATATTTTTGAAATTGGCTCCATGTTAAAATTTAACTTACTTATACCATACTAACTACTGCAGTCTCTGACATGTAAGCTGATAATTGCTGATTGAGCTAATAAATTTTCAGCAGTCGAGAGAGTTTCTTTACAACAAATGAAATTATTTTCATTGTCGGTTTTAATGATGAACCTATTTGCTTTAATCATTTTCCATACAAAGAGGAAGGTGGGTGAATATCAAATCAATAAGTATCTGCATAAAAATTACCTTTTGCTTTAATGGAAATATGTTGAAATTTTCAAATTTCATTGCTAATGTTACGCTGTGTTGTTTATGTTATTTACATTGTTGTTTCTGTTGTTAATTTTCATTAACATAATGTATTAGAGCTATAAAAGCCAAATGTGCATTACGTAAAACTGACTATTGCTAAGAAAGTGTAAAATGTAAGTACACTCTTGTAAACGACAATGATTCACCACCTTGTCATCTTCAACTACAACTATTAACAGTTATTCCATACACATGAGGTACAGCTTTGTCAACTTCGTCAGTGGCTGAAATACAAATTTAACTGAAAATATAAAATTTGAAATATCATGAAATATGAGTTTTTCAATATTATAAAACTCAGATAATTTGGAGATATTCTCCACTTGTCATCCTTGTTTTCCTTTTATGTGTGTGTATATATATATATCAGTGTGTATTGGAAATTATACAATATCTTTTCTAAAATACATCATGTTCTTAAGTGACTCTGATTAATCTTAAGATGGAATGGATGTTTCTTGGATGGATTTTTCCCTTCAGAGCTAAAACATTCCAAACATCTATTTCAGGATTTGCTGCCTTCATCTGTAAAAATTATCTCTCGAAATACAGCTGTTGAGAATAAATTGCGTCCTTACTTAATTTCTGCTTGGTTGGTTGGTTGAGTTTAATCGCTCAAAAGCCTGGTTAGACTATGCTGCTCCAAACATTTGGTGAAAATGGGTGACGATGATAAAAACTACTTGATAAAATTTCAAATATAATCTAAAATTTCAAATCTAAATGTTGCATAAAGAATAAAAAAAGGTAAATTCTTTCCTAAACCTTTAGTATAGCTAAAACACAATGCAAGATTTGGGAAAATTAATTTGTAAGAAAAACATTCATAAACAAGAACGCCTTCCAAATTAAGATTAAAAAAATACTCATGATAATTGTAGAGTCTATGAAGAAAAAGAAGTCAATGCTATTTATTTTTGTACTTTGTCGGGATCATGTGTTTCACTTTTGGTCTTCGTACATTCTTAGAAAGTGGAGGAGGAGTCTTCTAGCTCTCCATTCATATCATACTCCATCCGCTTTGCTTGAAGTACTCATATCAGAAGATTCCTTAAGTTTGAATTTTTAAAAAATACTCTCAATTTGTATTTAAGAAGCATGATTCTATCATTTTCTGATTTAATGATGCTTTTGTTGTTTTGAAAGTGTTGTGTAGCTGCCCGTATTTCCTTCATATAAGTGACAGATGCAGATGCATCACATCTCGAAATAAAATTGTAAATGGTTTTATTTCCCCATTTCCTATTTTGAAGATCGTAATTATTATCTTCAGACATAATTCAAATTGAGATTTCTCTGCAAGTTTAGAAATTAAGAATAACCCCAGTATTAATTCTTAGGAATATATTTACCAATCTAAATGCGTTATTCATATATTTAAGACTATATTCTGCTCTAAAATTTACATTACCGAGACCATCGCATTGGCTAAAATATGTATTAAGTATTGTTATCAAATATGTATTAAGTATTGTTATCTAAACACTTACAATTGTCAGTATCCTCTTCAAATTTTCCAGTCGCAACTCTTAAATTTTCTTCTTTTAAATTAATCTACTTATTAACATGTCCGCAGATATAAAATTGTAAGCACAATTGAGGAGTAATATCAGTTCAAAAAAATAAAGAAACACAAGAGAAAAAATTCATAAAATTTTTGAAGGCTATTAGAATTTAAATAATTACTTGCTGTCTTTATATAGTAGATAAACTTACAATCTATAAGACAAACGCACAGTTTTATAAAACAATAAAACTAATATTCACAAAACATTGCGGCAAATGTCTTTTTGTAAGTGATAACATTGAAAAACTAACACCAGATGTGTAGAAAAATTTGAAGGATAGTATTTAAACAAATTCTTTTTGAAAAAGTTTAAAATAACAATATTTATATTAGCGTAGAAAATATAAAGTTACACCTGTTCCATTTTTTACAACCGATTTTCAAGTAAAGTTCCTAAACGAGGTATCGGTTCCACCTGAATACCAATACCAGAAACCTTTCAGCGACTTTTCTTATATCACTGTTTTCCATCGAAAATTTTGAAACTTCCCCTTTCCATGAATATTTTCACAAGATTAAATAAGTCTTCGTTTTAGCGTTGAAATATTTTACTCTAAACAGCAAGAACATAAGGGGAGATAGCAATATATCTTTAGCATTCTCTCCATTGTCCCTGCTGCTTAGGATAAATCATTGGCTTGTAACTAAGGAATATTTTGTCTCACTAGAAACACCTCTTCTTATAGACGATATTCTGCAATAAAAAAGAAAAGAAATTTCGTCACTTTCTCCGTCAACATAATATTTGTGAACACATAGAAGTTCATTACAAGAGACTTTAATTTGTCTAATTTAATTTTTTATAATTTTATAATCCTCTTATTAATAATTCCGAGAGCATATTCTTTCTTATAAAATATATTCGATTATCATCTAGAATTATTCTATTCTACATCCTACTTAACAAAATTTTTAAATTATTTATCAGTCTAAATTACATTCTGAAAATATTTTCTGGCAAGTTCTACATTAAAAATGCTAAAATGCGTTACTAAAATAAAACAAGTCATTTCCAAAAGCGAACTAATACTGTTTCTAACGAGGTTAGTCATCACAGTGGAATCAAATGAAAATTTAAGGTGTAAAAGTGTCTCAATAAGAGACAGATTTACATCAAATCAATGTTATTGGTAAACAAGTCGAAAGCGCATTCAAATGTTATTAAACATAACTGTTAGAAATATAGAGATTTTTCATGAAAAACATTTTAGTTTTATAATTTTTATTGACATTTTATTTGAAAGAGACCATTCGTGTTTTAATTTTTTGAAAATAAAATAATAAGTCTGTTTCTTAATAAGTATGAAAATCAATGCTTAAATTAAAGGAAAATGGCTTAAATGAATTTATTTCGCACCAAATATATTTATACCGTTTATTGGTGGCCCGTCTTAATTATGAAACAATTCAATATATACAACCAAAACAATTTACTCGATCGATTTTATTATTATCACATTTGTGAGGATAAATGTAGTTCCAATTCATATAAGTAATATAAAAGAAGTTTTTAAATTCAATTCCTACTTTGGTCAACGAAGAAAAATTTTATTTTAGTTATTTTTATTAAATAATTATCAAAAAAAATTATTAAGTATCAAAAAATTATTAATTTTCCCAAGAATTGAAGTCGCATTCTTCAGCTTTAGGTGAAAAATACTGAAATCCTTGCATTTTACCGATTGAGCTACTGCCGGCTGCCTTCAATTTTAATTAATAACTGCTAAAACTCTATTTAAGGTATTAAAAATTAATTACATTAATTTGAAAAAATGTATTAACATCTAGTGTCATCTACTACAAGTTTAAAAAAATGTATTTGAACTTGAGTGGAAGAATAAAAAGTATTTTATTAACGATTGAAAATTTGAACAAGATATATAAATAAATATATATAGGGAGAGTGTGAACTAATAGTAGGAATTGAAAAAGTGGAGGCATTTTTTCACAACTGTAATGTTTTTTTGTTATTAAATCTTCCTATTCATACATACGAATCTGTATTTATATCATTCTTATTTAATTTCGTAAACTTCTTTGAATGTGATTTCGTCAAAATTAAGAATACTATTTATTACAAAGTAAAGGATTAAATATTTAAATAGTGGTACTTTCCCTAAGTAAATAAAATAAAAAATATAATAATAAATAATAAAAAAGGAAAAATATTTCATATGATGAAAAAAATGCTCCAGACAAATTTTAAATTACAGAAACATAAAATATTCTGAACTGCGAAACAATAAAAGTGTTAAAAAGGCATTCGATTCATACTGGAATACAAAGTTTCTTTAAGTTGAAAATAGAGCTGCATGACTGTATTTACAAACATAGTCCTGTCTTCTTCTTCTTTTATCGATTTTGTTGTTGTTGTTGTTTGTTTTAAAGTGTGGGGTAGCTACCCTATATTTTTTTTTTCATATAAATGACAGGGTCAGGTATCTCACACTTCAAAATAAACATGAGAATTGCACTCTACACCATTTTCTGCTTTGAATCACGTAAAATAAATCTCCCTGCTTCATTCAAGTCAACTAAAATCTTCGGTTAGTTGTTGTTGTTTTCAAATCACTGAACATTCAAATATTGAGATCATCTGTTTAGAGAATATTCATGATGAAAAATCTAGATTATGAACTGGATGAGAGTTTTAATACCGACTTTCAGGAACAATCCTTAAAGGAATGTTGACTGTATCTGAAAAATAAAAAAAAATTTAACAGCATAACCAGATAGTATCTTTAAATTTTCTTGCTTCAGAATTTTCCTTCAAAAATTTTGAATCTTCTTAAAGAACATATTTTCAGAAAATGTATTATCAGCCTTCGCTTTGCTGATGAAATATTTTATTCCAAACTGCAATTACACTGGGAATTAGCAATATACCATTAGCATATTCTCCACTGTCCATTTTGCTTCGGATAAATCACTCGATTAAAGATGAATATTACTTTGTTTCACTATAAAAGCTCTTCTTTTAGTTTTTGTTTTCATTCAGACATTCTAAAAAAGGAACAGTCATAACATTTCTCATCACCATAATATTTAAATTTGGGAACAAATATAAATACATTATAAGAAAAGTCAATTGAAGTTGCTTTATTTTTTATTGACATTTGTAACTTGAATTTATAAAAGCATTTAATAAAGAAAAAGATCAAAATATTTAATAATTTTATCAGCCGAAATTAAATTTCATAAAGGACAAATTATGGGTTATAATTTCTTTATGCCAAATATTCTGTTGTGGAATATTTGATATTAACAAATGAACAAATCATCACGGAAATTTTCATTTAAATAAATATTAACAAATGAAAAAATCATTACGGTAAAGCTATTTCTAAAATCAAACACTGGCTAAATTAAAAAAAAAAAAACTTTTGCTATTAATGTGGAATCTCATTTAAATATGAAATATAAGTGTGGCTCCCCAAGAGACAGATTCATATCAAAGAAATTTTGGTGGCAAATAAGTCGAAAGCGTATTCAAAAGCTTTAAGAGATTACTGAAATAAGTATTGATTTGATTTAAAAAAAGAATTGTTTTAAAAATTTTTGAGCGATTTTCTTCAAATAAAATCCTTTGATTGATATTTTTTTTAAAAAAAGAATAATATGTCCGCTTTTTTTAATAAGTATGAGCACTAATGGTTAAATATTAGGATTAAAAGAATTTCTTTCGTATTATTCGGGATTTCTATTCGATTGGTCAACTTATCTATGATACAAGTTAATATATACAACCAGGACAAAGAAACACAAACCATCTCATTAAGATAGCATGTTTTGAAATAACTACCATTCAAATCTTCATAAGTAGATGTATTTTTCTATCTTGTGCTGTTTATTAATCTTAGGTCCTCAATTCATACGTACATGTTCGGTAAAATATATGTTCGGTAAAATATAAATCTATTTTAATATAATTCCAAAGAAAAAAAATGTTTGGCACTAATAATATTTTCATAAATTAATTTCTTATTATTTATTATTATTATTATAAATTATATCAGAAAAGATTTATTTAAAAACATAATAAAAAAATACTCACATATTTTGGCAAGTATTTCCGTTGCCCTCATCATTTCTACTTCTGCTTGCTCATATGATGGCACCCTTGTAGGATTTCCCTTTTTCTTGAGTGATGAAATCATTTATTCTAAAAAGCCAAAAAACAAAAATTAAAAGCCTTCTATAAATAATCAGGATAGCACTCCATGCTTTTAATAAGAAACAACGATTTTATTATAAGTTTCACTGCTTTTTCATACTTTGAAGAAGATCCTTTCAATGCTACGTACTGCAAAGGAGAATAGCGGGTACTGTTTTATAATCCTCGGCTCGTTTGCAAGATTTAAAAAAAAAATTATAATGATGTCATATTTCATATCATGAAACAAATATTCCTGAAAGATTTTTAAATTATTAAGAAATAATACTTTTGGAAATGGAAAGTGGATCATAATAAAATTGCTAAAAAGGCATTCGATTGTTAAAAGAACACTATGTTTCCTTATGCTTGAAAATTGTTTCCTTATGTGTTCCTTCCAATGTTTCCTTATGCTTATTGCTTTTATTGGTGATTCTCTTTGTTTTAATGTGTGGGGTAGATGTCGTATGGCTCTATTCGCATTTTCTGCTTTGAGTCTCGTAAATGAAATCTTCCAGCATAATTCTAATAGATAAAAATCTTTTGTTGCTGTTGTTTTATTAAATGAATGGAACATTCAAACAATGAGACCGTCATTTTGGTGATGGTTTCAAATTTGGTAAGATGAAAATTCTGGATTATGGTGATTTTGAATCAACATGTATATTCACGAATTTTAACATTAACTCCAAAAAATCTACAATAAAATGACGTCAGCAAGGGAACAAAGATACATCAGATTTCTCTTATGGTATAGAGATAACAAACTGGTACGTTATTTATAGCTCTCGAGATTGAAATTCCAAAGAGCCTGAATGAAAATGTTAATCCTTGATACCCATCTATATAATTCTGGACATTATTGATAATTAAATCATAATTAATAAAACACATAAATGGAACAGAGGTATGAACACTGTGTATCCCATTTGAAATGGTTCGAATTACGATGCATTTCATAAAAATAAGCAATCATAAAAACTAAAAATATCTACTAAATCAATTGCAAAGTTTTTTTCACGTTACAATTGTATTGTTCATTTTTTGTAGTTATTTCCCATGTTAAAATTCAATTTACATAAATCAACTTGAAGAAAATCAAATCAATATTCCTCAGCATAAATGTTGCATTCTACAGTAATGGAAAAATAGTGAAATTTCCAAAACACATTAAACTTGAATAAATTTTACAGCTACAAAAGCCTAATGTGCATTACCGAAATTCATTGCTTACAAATGAATATTATTAAGAAAGCGCAAAATGTAAGTCCACTCTTGCAAGTGACAACGTTTCTGCACATCATCATCTTCACCTAAAATTATTAATAGTTTTTCCACACAAATGCGGTTAAGCCTCTTCAATTTCGTCAGTAATTGAAATATAAATTTAATTAAAAATATAAAATATTTAAAAACACATCTCAAGGACCTGAAAACATAATTTTTTTTAACAATATAAAAACTCACACATTTGGAAATTTTCTCCACTTTTCGGCATTGTTTTCCTTTTATGTATGTATATATCATATAAGGTATCATATAAGGTATGTATACCATTTTGAACAAGAAATAACAATGATAAACGAATTTCCTATTAAAAATTATATCGGAAAAGATTGATTTAAAATAAAAATAAAAAATTTCCATTGTTATCATCTTTTCTACATCTGTATACTTATATAAGACCACCCTTGTGGGATGTTGTTTACCCATTTTCTTTAGTGATGTAGTTATTTATTCTGAGAAAGCAAAAGTGCTAGCCTACTGGAAAATTTTATATCATAAGGATAACACTTCCCCCTTCGAAGAATAAACAACGATTTTATTATAAATTCCGCTGCTTTTTCATGCCTTAAAGAAAGTCCTTTCAATGAGATTTTCTGCAAAAGAGAATAGGAGGTACTGCTTCGTTTCTTACATAATTCACAAGATTTAATAAAAATACTTTATACTGATAAGCTCTGGTTGAAAAATTTTCAATTTAAAAATAACCATGTAATTGCAATGATTAAAGTTTAGTGTGTTATATGATATTAACACAAAGAAGTAATATAAAAAAAATTAAGTCAATTCCTACTTAGGTCAACAAAGAAAAATTTTATTTTAGTTACTTTTTATTAAATAATTTCAATTAATATAAATATGAACGGAATCACAATATTAAGTGACAAAAAAGAAAACGAATTTCCTTGCAACTGTCCATTTTCCTTTCTATGCTGAATACGTTGTCTTTTTTGGCGAGCTTCGCGTTGTTCTTGAGTTTCATTTTCTATTGATAGTGCTTGTCTACGACGTAGATCTTGTAATCGTAATTCGTGCTGCTCTTGAGTTTCATTTGCTATTGATAGTGCATGTCTTTGACGATCAGCTAATAATCGAGTTTCGCGCTGCTCTTGAGACGCATCCTGTCACTTTGATTTCGTTTATCTAAGCGTAAGCGTTTTTCTTCTGTTTCGTTTGCAAGCTTTTCTTGGCGCTTTTGTTTGTCTTTCTCTAATCGTCGCTTGCGTTGTGTTGTAGTTTCTTTTAGCTTACCTTTCGCATTGTCCGTTTGTGAAGCAAGGATCGATACCGTTAATCCAGTTTATTTGTTTAGTTTATTGTTTTCATTCATTTGAAAATCAAATAAAAAAATTTATGCTTCGACAAGATTCGATCCGAAGGCATCAAGACTCTACGTCGGCGCTCTACCAACTTTGCAAATGCAAGCCAAAGTTCTTTTTTCCTTATATTACAGAAAGTCCTTTATAAATAATTGTCATTCATTTTTTTAAAAGTTGGAACATGTTTCATTTTCCATTTTGTTCCCTCCTTGACTCAGACTATAACCCAGAATGAAAAAAGAATCTGAAAAAGAAATTTTTTCCCAACTATCTACACGCTTCGCCACTGACGGTATTTATTCTTAAATTTATATCCTGCTAAATATCTTATATATTAGAAATTTCTTTTCCCATATAAAACTAAAATTAATTAATTAAATTTAATTAATGAATTAATAATTGAAAAAAATGTATCAAGTGTTAACATCAAGTGTCAACCACTACAAGTTTAAAAAATATATTTGAACTTCAGTGGATAAATAAAAGGTATTTTATTAGCGATTGAAAATTTGAACAAGATAGGGAGAGTGTGAACTAATAGGAATTGAAAACGAATAATTTTATTTCGTAATATTCTTTTTAATATACAAAGAACTTTAAGATCATTTCATAACAGATCTATGTCCGTGGAATATCAATTTGCCTTTTTCTATTTGTGATGAAGTCATTCATTCTAAAAAGCCAGAAGTGCTCTACTTCTCGAAAAATTTCATATCATAAGGATACCACCCTTGACTTTGAAGAATAAATAACGATTTCATAATACATTTCAGTGCCTTTCCTTGCTTCGAAGAAAGTCCTTTCAAAACGAATTTCTGCAAAGAGAGAATAGCGAGCATATTAATGTTAAAAACCGGAATTTATTTTTGGTTTTTAAATTAGTCAATTTAAATTAACCATGTAATTGCAGCAATTAAAATGTAGCGTGTTATAAGATATCGATGCAAAAGAATCATTTTTCTTTGTAATATAATTTTTAAAATGAAAAGAAATTTAAAATAAAAGATTTCGCCGTTTCTTAGAAGTATTGACAACAATATACATACTAAATAAATGAATGTCCTGGAATGAAACGATATACAAATTATTTTTATCAGCACAAAAAATTCCTATACTTAAATTCAGTAATTTTTAGAACATTATGTGATGAAATTCATTTTAAATTATTAGCCTTTAATTTATTCACCATTATTTTATATAATAAATTATGGGAATCCATTTCTCATTTCATATTTGTATCATAGTATTGATCGTAATGAATATAGTATAAAATCAATTAATATATAAACTGAATTAAATACTGAAAATAATGAGTTTGCGTATTTTCATCGAGAATACATCTGGAAACAAATTTTCAAAATATTACTTTAAGAGGATTCAAATCAAAATTTAATTTCAAATTCAAGAAATAAACCCCTCTGTTAAAGAAAATAATCAAGCATCAAAATAATCACTACTTTCACATATAGTTTCTTGCTTTTTATCGGCATTTAATAAATTTTCATTTTTAATTTCCGATTAATATATTAGAAATATTTGTTTTGCGATTTATATTTTAAATGGTCATTTTGATATGAGACGAAAACTATTTTCTATTTCTTCGATATAATGTTAATTCCAATTCATGAATAGGAAAAATCAGAATATTTTGCTTATCAGGTATATTAATTTCATTAAATATTGGCTTGAACGAATTTTTTCATATGGTTCCATAGTATTCATCTTTTCTAAAACGTTAATTGCGAAAACTAATGTCACATATTTCCAAATGGATGTCGAAACATTTATGACTAATTATTTATCTGAGTTGTAGCTCTGAAAGCTCTGTAAAAAATGCTTCTGTCAGCGGTTCCCACGTTCCGAGTGAAGATTCCTATTAGTTATTTATAACCGCTGATATTATCCCAGAAAAATAACCATACAAGGTTGAAGGTAAAGGAATATTTAGGTTCATCAGGGTGAAAAGAGAATCTGAGATTTAGGCAAACTCAAAAATTCTAAACACCTGGTCCTAGAACTGCTATATACTGGTTTGACAGTACAGAACTATAGTAAAATACTTCGATATTAGAAAGAAATTAAAAAAAGCTAGTAACTTTATCGAAAGAAATTATATAAAAAAATTGAGAAAAATTACTGATAAATAATTAAATAGATGAGAAAGCCTACCTTACTATATTTTATCGGCACTTTCAATTCACAGTAGAACAGCCTTCCTAACAAGCAAGGTTACGAGATAAAGAAAGGATTGCTATATGCCAAAGTTCATTCATGAAGCTTTGCTTCAGACTTTCCCATGAGGATAAATAGTTTGACTACATCTCGAATTGGACATCTCGAATTGGACTACATTAGTTTACGTACATCTCGAAAAAATTTCTCCAAAAAAAAAAAAGAAGCATAATTACAAATAAATGGCATTCGTATTAAAAATTGGACGAAAGTCAAGTCATTCAAACTGTTGAATGATTCTCTGATGGATTAAAAGAATTATAAAAGATAAACATTGAAAACCATCGAATAAAGCTCATTATGAGAATAAATCAAATATATTTTTTGAATTTTTGTCTTGCTTTAAATCACGTTTTCAAGCAGAAAAGAATTCTTTCAATGAACTTATGCTCCTGTTTCGTAAGTTAAATGAAACTATTTCAACAATCTCCATGATTGGACCATTAAACAGAATTGTCTTTTTAAAAAAATTCAAGAAAAGTAATAAGAAATAGATTTTAAAATTATTTATTGATTTTAGCAAAATTTGTTTCATTCAAATTGTATCTAAAACCAAATTATTTATTCGTAGGTACATTTTCATTTATTCCGCAAATTAAATTTCGGATATAAATAAAAATCTACTCTATATCTTTTGAAAATATATAAAAATATATTTTGTTGCCATCTGAATCTATCTCTTATTTGTAGATAATTGTAGTAAAAATGAAATTTGAGTCTATATTTAGTTAAATCAAGCAGCAAATGCCACACAAATTAATTAACGCATTTGCATACCGCTTCATTCAATGTGAGCAAATAGTAGCCAATCATTTTCATTCTTAAAAGACTTAATTTTCAAAAATTATAAATTACTTTAATAAAATAGATGATTAGAAAAACAAAAAAGTGAAAAATAATATCTGCTTTTGACTTCAGCCAGGGAACAGTGCAAGAAAAAAATTGAAAAATTATAAAATTTCAAAATTTAATTACCTACCCAAGCGCAAAAATTGATAATTAAAATAATGCAATGGCATCAAAAATAGATTTAATCACTGCTTACTTCCAAATTTAAAAAATATGAAATATTTCAATAAGTAAGACGTAAGATTTCAAATTCGAGAATTAAAGGGGGGGGGGGCATTGAAAGTTAGTTTTTAAAATCTCCGCTGAGCTATTATATTTCATCCATGAAAGAAAAAGATTTCAAATTAGAGAAAATATTTCATGGGAAAAAAATCGGCTGGTACTAAAGTATTCTACTTACCTTACAAAACGAAATCCAAATCTTACAGACTTACATTTTACAGAAATCAACAGAATGTACTTACAATATAAGTACTTATGTACTAATCAATATAACTACTCGTAGACTGAAGGTTAAAAAACACGAATTTCTGGTAAATCTCTCCTTATTTTGCTCCTAAATGGATGATATTGCCAAACGACGAAATGCGGTGTATAAGATATTTAATCCCTACTAAATAGCTTTTCTTTAAATTTTGCAGAAATAAACTTACACCTGTATGTACTCAACGCTGTATTTTAAAGCTTTTAAGATAACAGGTATGTAGATATATTAAAAATAAAAAGATCAACATGAAATGTGGTTAGATTTTAAGGTCGCACACATGGTGGCAGCTTCTTCTTCAAGATTCTACTAACGATAAGAGGAAAACGTTTGATTCCGAATGATTTAACTTGCACAGTGCTAACACGCGCAATTAAATATTTAGTCCAATCAAGACTTGAACTAGCGATCTGGTAGCTTTAGAGACAAGATTGTTCCACATAACTTCCGTAGAACCATAGCTTCGTAACAATGAACGATGACCAGATTGCATAAACTATACTTTAATCATCATTCTATTCACCAAGTTTCGACACCACACTTATGTGAGAACTTTTGAAACCTAAATACAATGAATATCAGGTATGTATAAGCGCAACTTGGCAAAATAAAGTCATTAACATGCGATCATCTGATTTCACTCAACCTTCGGGCAACAATATTCCGAAGGTTATGTCTAAGTATTCATTTTTAAAAAAACCTGAAAAAAATCCGAGTAGTTTTGATATTGCAAAGTGTACCAGAAACAAACAATTTATAAAAAATGAAATTAATATTTGCATGGGAAGGACTTACCATGAACTTATAAACCTCTGTTACCCTCGATGAATTTTATTATAATCTATAGAAGGAAAAAGAAAATGTGAATTGATGAATGCTTTCCAATAGATAAAATAAAGTAACTATAGCCAGTTTTTAAGTTCTTTAAAAGCCTAGAAGTCTAGAATTTCTAAGAACAAATATATTAATTGTGAACAAAACTATAATTCACTTATGAAATCATCATTTCAAAATAAAAAATAATTTTAAAAATATTATTTTTTAAAGAAATATTTTTAAGACATGAAAAAAAAATTATTTAATTTTGTGTTTTTCCGCCTTATAAAATAATAAGGTGAAATCATTATTAGAAGCATTCCGTATTTAACATCTAAAAGTCAATACACTGGGCGAACAAGGTAGTCACCAAAGGCGCTAAGTATATATGAATATAGAAAAAAGAAATCTCAGGTCCCTTCCAGTTCATCAGGATTTGATCATCATTGATTTCTTCCTTCTTTTAACACCCTTACCTGAGTTTTAACACAAACCAGAAATCAGAAAAATGAAAAGCTGGAAAAAATGTATGATGAATGTCTTCCAATGGATAAATAAGCGAACAAATCTGTAATAATGAAAATAAAGTGTTTAGAAAAATTTCTTAGTCCTTTAAAAGCCTAAAAGTCAAATATTTCTAGTAAAGATATATATTAATTTCAAATTCATATATGAAATTATAATCTCGAAATATAAATATATAATTTTATTTTTTTATTTTAATTTGATTTTTATCTCTCAAGATAGATTTTTAAAATATAGAAAAAAAATCGATTAACAAAAATAAATAAATAGGCACATAAGTTTATAATAAAGAAAATAAAGTGATTAGAAGCAATTTCATAGTCATTTAAAAGCTTAGAAATCTAGAATTTCTAGTTAAGAAATATATTAATTTCAAACAAATCTGTAATTCATATATGAAATCGTAATCTCCAAATAAATAATATAATTTTTTTAATGTTTATTTTAAGTTCTCTTTTCTGAAGAGGGACTTCTAAAATATGAAAAAAAATTCAATTCATATTCAATTTAAAATAATGAATAATAAGGTGAAATTTTTAAAAAATACATTTCATATTAATTATTTAACAGTCTAGAAAATTGACATACTGGGAGAAAAAAGTGGTCACTAAAATCATCAAAATATTTATAAATATAGAAAGAGGAAATCTCAGCTCTATTCCAATTAATTTAGAATTCGATTATCATTGATTTCTTCTTTCTTTCAATCCCTTGCCTGAGTTTTAATATAAACTAGAATTTACTTTAAAAAATTCAGTTCAGCTTCAGTTTTTACTTCTTTTTCACATTAGTTTAATTATAACATAAGCTGCTTAAGCATGAATAATCTATCTCTTTACCGGATAATCAATCTTTGCTGTTATCTTCTATTGTAACATTTTCTGATTTTTTTTTTTTTTTTGCAAAGCTAAACACGTGTTACCTGCTAAGTAAACATTTATCTTATTTATAATGTTCTTCTCAAGAACTATCCAAGCATAATTCTGGCAATATATCAGAAAATCGCAACAACTAACATCAAAAAGCCACTAAATATCTCACTTTGCTCTCTTTAAAATGACAACAGATCTTTCAGCTATTTTATACTTTGTACAGTCATCAACAACAATAAAAATAAATGAATAAATAAAAATAAAAAAAAATAAGGTGGCACCTTTGTAACTCGGTTATTTATTAGCGCATTTTCATACAATTGATATTGATGGAAATTATACTAAAGACAGATTTATTAAGATCAACGAACTAATTAATAGAGTTAATTAGCCATAATCCTGAAATCATATCATTTCGGATACCGAGGTTTTTGAACTATTCTTACCGGGATGACTTTTCCTGTCTGCGAATTAAGTTTCATTCCAAAATTATTCATAATAATTTTGCAGCTATAATTAATGTTTTTGCTAAAAATTCCACCGAAAAACAGCTTAACCACAACGGATAATATATGAAGTAAACCCCAACTTGTTAATAATAATAATAATAAACCTTTATTTTCGTTGTATGTTTAATTCTTGTATATAATATAAAACAAATTATTCTAATTTTAAATAATTTCATGTTGAGATGTTAGAGATTCTTCACGTTTTAGACCGACCTGGGTCTAGAAAGATCATTTTTGAAATTGCGTCCGTCTGTCTGCGAACATGATTAATCAACCAGCTAGAAAGCTCTCCCCAAAACGTTATCGCTTATTCTCTAAGAGAGATATTATCAACCTCACCCCACATAAAATTGTTGACCTCCGGCAAGACTGTCGAAACGACAAGTGATCAGATTTTTATTTTCAGAGTCCCACACATGAGAGTTGTAGACTTCGAAGTATAGTGAAGAAGGCCGGTACTTTTAGAATAATTGCAGTAGCTCCAAATTATCGATATTTGGTGTGAATATAGAGCTTTCTATTAAATCTAGCGGGGGATCTTTGGAAATGAATCGTTAACTTGCGGTACAAATGCACTCGAAAATCGAATATGCATTTTGGACACATTTTTCCAACTGATTGGAACTAAAATTTAGTAAAGAACTACAATTGTAGCTATAAAATCATATACCAAATTTCCTTTATTTAAATCATATACCAAATTTCATTTATGTAAATCATATACCAAATTTTATTTATTATTCATTTCATTTCATTTTGCGTGTTTGAATTTTTGAGCTTATATGCATGCAGAACCACAGACGGTCAGTCCCTTTTTATATTTGATTTAAAATTTAACGCCTATCTATATTTTAAATGCAAAACCTGTGCACCAAATTTTATTTTCCTAGCTCTATACATTTTATCGTGTTCACTTGTACTCAGACAACCGGACAAAACAGACATCCTTCGAAATGTGGCAGAAATCTACAAATTCATCTCTAAATCCATATGAAAAACTTCCTTCGTCTTTCTCAAAATATTTTTGTTATCGATTGACAGGCAGACAGACAGAACGACAAGCAGACATCAATTCTAAAAATGTGTTTTTCATACTCAGGGAGGATATTGGAGATTCGATAAAGCCTCGACTTCCATTTTTTCTAACAATTACCATACTTTTTCATTATATACTTTGTATATGAGAAAGTAAAAATCAAGGACGAAGAATCAAATATGGTATGTGATCTTGACACCAAAATTATAAGTTTATGTCAAATTTTGATGACCTCAGTTTGTTTTAGAAAGTCGGCTTATGAATCCATTTCAAATGCATTAGAATATTTTTGGGCGATATTTTACATAGTTTTATCAGCAAATTTGAAAACAATTAAACATAAACAAAAAAAGGATAAAGAAGAAATGGCAATCATCTGCATATGAGCTTAAGCTTATTCGAATCCGAAGAATGTAATTATTAAGAAAGCATCAGATATGAACTAAGATTATAGCACCTGTTTTTTTTTTTTTTAAATAAACTTTTGGTAAGATATAGATTTTCTCTTTCTTAAATACTATTTTAGGGTTTTTTTCTTCTTTTTTTTGCAATAGTATTTTATATTGAGAACAAATTATTTATTATCTAGTTTGAATAAGAGTGACAATGATAGACAATCAGATTATTCTTTTATAAAACTCCCCATAATGATCTACAAAAAAAAATACAATAAAATACAATTGTTATTTCAGTCCCTAAATTTGGATAGAAAATTAAAATTTATTTAAAATCAATGTTCTATAATACCAAAAAACATAAAAAGAAATTGAAAATTACTGTGATAAAATTATATATTGAAATCGCATTAAAATTAAATATTAGTCATTTAGAAAAAAAGTTTAATAGAATATTATAATGTATAAAAGGTATAGAAGAACTTAGCTAATCAATGTAAACTATACAAAACTATTTTTAAAAAACTTATCAAAATTTAAAAGAAAAATTTATACAATATTTTTTTTTACTTTCATTTATAAAAAGGATAGTCAGTGGCCAACAGCTTTATTTGAATTGTAAAACGAAATCTAAAATATTCAAAATACCTTATTAAAAAATTTTTATTTAGAAAATCATAAATATGTAGCATTTGCACAACTAATCATTGATAATTAAATCTTAGCGAAATTCTGTAGAAAATACAATCTAAATGATTCGTTAAAATTGCTTTTCAACAGTATAATTATCCTTTTTTCCTGCATAATGGCTTACTAATGTATAATAATGTTCGCTTCAACGCGGAACGTACTTCAAACGTTTGTTGACTGCTTGAAAGAAATCAGACTGTTTCTGCAAAATGAGGGGGAAAATGAACAATACCTACAGTTGTTGGATATTATGTGGCTTTTAAAACTGATGTTTTTTACAGACATATGCCAACACTCCAATGAATTGAACGTAAAATTTCAAGGCACAAATAAAAAAATTGTCACCATGATGGATCTCATTCGCACTTTTGTCACTAAACTGCGTGTTTGCAGAAACGATATTATTACAAGAAACTACAAACTTGAAAAAAATATATCACTTCCCTAACTTGAAAAAATATCAATATTATATACCAAATTTAGATGTATTAGTGTCAATTTAGAGAAACAAGACGAAGAAAAAGTTATTGAAGAATTTATTTCCGTAATTGATTCTTCAATCAAGGAATTTGCAGCGATATTTTCTCAGTTCAAAGAATTATCGGAAGTTTATTATGTACCCCGATGTGATTACATTTGATAAACTGAATTTGTCCCAATTCGATTGGTTGGAAATTGAAGAATTTGAAATGCAACTGATTGATTTCCAGTCAAGTTCAATATGGATTTAAAAATTTATTGAAAGAGGAGAAAAATTGGAATAGATTGAAACAAAAAGATTAACAAGCAATATAAGTAAAAATGAGAGTAACGAAATTTTGGAAACATGAAATTCGATTCCAGACACATTTAACTGTTTGAAGAAGCTGGCTCATGCTATTTTAACCATATTTTCATCTACTTATGCCTGCAAGTCATTTTTTACAGAGATGAATAACATTAAAGACTCGCTTAGAAATCGTTCCTCCGTTCGCTTAGAACCTCCCAATTTAGCATGCATTCTACTAAAGGTAACACCTTACAATCCTAATGTAAGATATTTGTCATCTAATCTGCAACAACAGAAATCACCCTAATGTTACTTTAATTCGAATTACATATAACTAAAACATTTACTACTATACAGTGCAAAAATGTATTTTTTTCCTATAAAAGAAAGAGTTTTGAGTTGTTAGCATGTCTATACCACATTGAACATTTCTTTAGAAAAAAAATGGCACATTGATCCATAAAGGTTCGCCACCCCTGCTTTAGGAGTATGTTCGAAATACTTGGTAAATATTCATAGTTCTCATTTACACCGGCAGATGTCGTTATGCGCCAAGCACAGATGGTGAATATCGAATATGGCGGAGGTTTGCGCTTTCCTCCTCATTTCAGGCGCAGTAAAAACGTCAAAAGCGTGATGCAACTTTTTCGCCTCTCCTGCGGAGGGGAGTAACCAATCACAGTGAGGAGAGGATTTCGTCACTTTGCAGAGGAGTTTTCACTACCGGACTAAGGCGGAGAAATTAAATAAATGCCAAGATAAATTTAATGGTGGCACGGGATTGTTTTTTTTATATGTAGCTTTAGATTCTAGTGTGAGAATAAAGGATGCTCGATATTGCTTGCCTTCCATAAATTTAAATACTACATTACAACTTCATATGTAATAGTTTTGTATAAAGATGATTAAATCCAGCAGCAAATCATAAAGATGATAAAATCCAGCAGCAAATATGGTCACTTCTATTTTAAAATATCTATTTAATTTAGACGCAACATATTTTTATCAATTCACACTCACAACAAGGCTATGTACAATGCTCATATATACAATCAGTTACGAAACTTATTTTATATTGATGGAACAAGAGCTCGCAGGCTCGTGAACAATCCGTTCACTTCAGTTTGCTTTTAAACGTGGACGGCTTTCTTCACAGCAGGATTCATAACCTTGATTTTACTATTATTCCCGAACTTTTTAATTTCAAACATTTCAAAGAAAATAATTAACCTCTTCTTAATAAAAAAATGTGACATAAATAGGAAAAAAATTTATCACCTAAAAAACCTGAAATTTAAAAAAGAAATCAGAAGCAATTTCAAAATCAAGAAATTCTTTAACACGGGCATTAAATTATAGAACAAATAATTTTTGAAACGTTTACATATAAATTAAACGTTCCCTATTCATGTAATCCTTAAAATGAAATTTTTTACCATACCTCAGACTGGAAGATTTCTTAATTCTGTAAAAATATGCATATAATAAAAAAATAATCTCACCTTTGATTTTGTTCTAATCAAAAGATAATTATACAGATTAAATCTTATATGCAAGGAAAACAGCTTTAAGATGGAGAAATGCACCGCAAATGTCAAGCAACAGCTATATTAGTAGTAAAATTAATTTACCTTTGAATTTGTTCCATTCAAATGAGAATTATACAAATTAAAACTAATATGTCAATAGGATATCAGCTTCAAGAAAGAGAAAGACATCGTCATTCTCAAGCAACAACAATGTTAATAGCCTTACTTTTAATTTTGTTTCATTCAAAAAAGAATTATACGGATTAAAATTAATTTGTAAGTAGGAAGTCAGTTTAAAGAAGGAAAAAAGGCCCGTCATTCTCAAACAATAGCAATGAAACTAGCCTTAACTTTGATGTCCTTCCACTCAAAAGAGAATGATACAGATTAAAGCAACAATGTTAGTAGTTAACTTGTTACTAGGAAGTCAGTTTCAAGAAAGAGAAAGGCATCGTCCTTCTCAAGCTGCAGCAATGTTAGCAGCCTTAGTTTTGATTTTGCTCCATTCAAAAGAGAATTATACAGATTAAAGCAACAATGTTAGTAGTTAGTTCTTTAGTAGGAAGTCAGCTTCAAGAAAGAAAAATAGCATCATCATTCTCAAGCAACAGCAATGTTAGTAGCCTTACTTTTGATTTTTTTTTTTCATTCAAATGAGAATTATACAGATTAAAGCAATAATGTTTGTAGTTAGTTCGTTAGAAAGAAGTCAGATCGAAGAAAGAAAAAAAGCATCATCATTCTCAAGCTGCAGCAATATTTGTAGCCTTACTTTTGATTTTGTTCCATTCAGAAGAGAATTATACAGATTAAAGCAACAATGTTAGTAGTTAGTTCGTTAGTAGGAAGTCAGCTTCAAGAAAGAAGCCATTTTCAAACTACATTTTCAAGCAATGTTAGTAGCCTTACTTTTAGTTTTTTTTTTCATTCAAAAGAAAATTATACAGATTAAAGTTAATATGTTAGTGTGAGGTCAGCTTCAAGAAAGAGAAAATCATCGTCATTCGCAAACAGCAACAATGTTAGTAGTTGGTTCGTTTTGTGCAAGTTAAATACAGCAGCACAAGTGCATTTAAACAAAGACTCTTTTTCTTCTACTCGTGAAATATGTTAGAAGTAAAAAATTAATACACAAATTGTTCCTTCAATTTTCTTGTCATGTCTCAAAAGATATTGTTTGATTGATGTTTACCAAATTACTTAAAATATAAATTTATAGATAGAGAAAAATGTTAGTTTCAGTGCCATGCACGCTTAAAAAATGCTCCAAGGCATAAAACAAAGCATTTGTAATTTTTAAGCAGTGACATTATTATCCTTAATTAATTTTTTGCATATTATTAGTCAAATGCGCGAGAAAACAATAAAATGCTAAGCACCAAAACGGAGTTTAAAATGCTTTGTTCCTAAACAATATCAATGTCAGTAAGTAATCAGTTTTGTAGTTAATTTGTTAAATGCAAAAAAAAAAAAATGCATGCAAAGATACCAAATGGGAAAAAGCATAAGTCCTTTCTAAATAGTAACAATATTAGTAGTTAAGAAGTCTTCAGCAAACCGTTAATTAAATGCAACAAATTAGTATATTATATGTAAAATGTTAGTTCAAATTTCGAGTAAGTTTTTGAATCTTGTTAGTATAATTTTGGCGAAGTTTAAGCAGCATCAAATAATTTGTAGTATGAAAACTGTTATGTCTGAAAACAATTTCAGTGCTAACATATTTTTGTTTGCAACAGCTCAGAAAAATCGGAATAACAACTGCTGAAAACTATTCATACAGTTTAGAGAAAATAGAAATTTGACAGTCATTCTTCGTTTGTGCATAGGATTGTTTTCTAATTCTCGATTTTGTCATATATTTCAAAAGTTAATTTAAGAAACTTCAGTGGGTTGACTAAAACTCACACGGTAAACTGAAAGCTAAGAAATTAAGCTGGATTTGTTATACTTAGGAAAATATTCTTGTAATAAAAAATCTTAAATAGATGTTTTAACATAATTGCAAATCAATAATATAAAATCCCAAGAAAACCAAATAGTGGTGTTTTTTAACCTTATTTTAAAGTTGTGTTTTTACTAATATAGCATCAGAAATTTTTAATTTATCACAAATGAATTTATCAAACTGACAAAATATACTTATTAATTAATACAAGTAACAATAATTAAGGATTTAATGAACAATTAAAGAAATAATTTTTAATGTAGTTGAAATAAAATCGGCACAGAAAAATTTTGCGTTTATTTCATATATTTATTCAGCTTTATTTTGAAAGTATACATTTAAATATTTTCCCCTTTAACTAGACAAGACACCAAAAATTCTAGTTATTAGGCAATACACATATTTTACATGAAACAAATTTCAGAATTAAAGCAAACTTCAAAACAGAAGTTCCTCAAAATTTTCCATTCTCCTCTTTATAAACCCAATTCCTCTCTAATGTACTTCCAAAAAATTTGTTTAATCAAAGTCATCGAACATTCCATATGCCCTTTGCTTTCCAGAAAATCTTCCTCGATTACCTGAGTGTGTTCCACAGTGCGCGGATGTTCCTCAGATTCGGCAGCGTCTGCAATGTGCCCGCGAGTTATTATCATCTCGCGGACGGTTTTAAGAACATATTCAGTATAGATAAGGTGGAAATGCATTTTAGCAAAAACCTCACCAAGATATTCATAAGAACCATCGAAGGTAGAAAATAAAGTTGCTCCATCAGAGCAGCTTAGCTCACGCAGATCTTCTTCAGCATTGTAAATATGATTCACACGCTCCAATAGATTTCTTTTCATCAGTATCACGGTCTGCTGATTCCATTCAGCCTTATCCAGCTTGTAACCTAGATATTGTGAATTAAATTCCCTCATAAGATTAAATTACATAAATATATTGAATACGACAGAGAAATGGGCAATCTAAGAATAAGTTACGTGGTTTGATATATAAATGTCTCATTTCTATTACGATGCATGAGAACTGGTACATCGTAACTTTGAATTGTAAACAGACGAGTCATAGCATTCACTGCATATCAGTGAAAAGAATTCTCTTAACTTCGTTTCAGGCAAGGTCTTCGAAAAAATCTGGAAGAAATTCAGCAACATTCAAAAACATACCATACCATTAAAGTTGGTACTCCTGTTGGTATATAAGTTTCAATAAAGGAGTGTCGATTCAAGAAACACTATTCGCCTGACCTTGTCTTAAGATAAGAGACCAGTCAACTTTCATGTATCTTTAAAAAATAATTTAACTAAATGTGTAACAGAATATTAAAAAAAATGTCAAAAATTCCCGAAAAATCATTGAGCAAATTTTTTACTAAAACCATGCTCAATGACCCATGAGAATGGTTACTCAACAAATTTAATGCAGTCGAATAAGGCCAAGTAGGGTGCATTTCAAGCTCATTTAAATCCACACCTAATGATACTTTTCTTTATAGTACTTATGCAATTTAAACTCAATAACCAACTTTCTGAATCTAAGAATATTATCAGAAATAGGAATATGGATAAGAAACGAATAACTATACAGACCTCAGGATATAGCAAGCATTTCTCGTCTTCAATTAACTATTCATTTTGTTCATGCATAAATAAAATTTATAAACAGCCACCACTTATCACATGTACTTTAGTACATATTTGTTCTACGTTGCTCTAAATGTTCTACGTTTACTTTTCTATATTATATTTTTGTAGTGTTTATAAGTTTGCCCATTTCACTGGAACAGCTCAAAGTTTTAACAAATGAATTTTTTTCATTGAAGATATAAAAAAAATACTTACCCTGCATTTCTTTCACTGAGAAACTTGAGATCTTATCTAAAATTAAAAAAAAAGCGAAAAATTAAAAACATTCGCTGAATTATAAAATCGTTTTTTTTTTAGAATTTTATATAATTTGAAAACAATAGGAAATAATTTTTTAAATTTAATTACGAACTTTGTATTCCTGTACAAATGTATGTATGGATTACGGGCAAAATAATTTTTAAAAATTAGTTTTGATTGAATATTTGTGTCTATTAAAAAGAAACGCATAATTAATTTATGCAATCAATGACGCCTAAAATATCAAAATCATTTCCTTAAAAACACGCCTACTAACCAAAGACGTTTTTTAGTATATTATTTTTAAATTTTACTCTAACTTTACTTAAATTCTGCAATTCTTCTTTTTCTCAGACATTGCTGAGCCTCTTCTTATTTAGAAACGCAACCCCACTAATAGGGTTGGAGGAAGGAAGTTGCAATGGGTATCGTCCTCATCATCTGACAGCAGATCAGAATTACAAGATCTGGTCTAAAATAGCCCTTTTATAGCCAAATCAAGACAGAACATTATTATAACTAAATCAGAAATACAATTAGAATATATCAATACAGAATCTATCTATTAAAATTAAGCATTTTCTGCTTCAAAAATTCGATAAGGAATTGCAAAAATTTGTGTGGTTTATAAAAAAGTTTTTTATAAACTGCACTTAATGTTTAACTTAAAACTTCGTAATTATTTAATTATAGAGGAGAAGTTTGAGAGATCCATACCCTATTGGAAAGCACAAAGTTAAAAATACAAAAGATAAACGGATGAGTGCCATTCTAAAACTATATTCTTCGAAATTCTTCTCCATACTCGCATGATGTTATATAAAAGATAACAGTGAATTACCTCATAAGTTCCTTAGAATTGTTTTATCATTGCAATTTGTAGGTCACTTTTTCGCTATAAATATTTTTAAAAAAACAACTTTAAATTGCCTAAATCACAAAAAATAAAAGACGCGGAATAATTTTGTTATATAAATTTTAAGATTTTGGAAACATGTATATAGTTACACTCTATAACGAGATTCCAATGTGTGTTTCTGAGGTATGTCTTTCTCAAAATGTTAAACAAATTTAAATTTCAATTTATTTTGGATGTGTAATCATTTTTATTTAGTATTGTAAACGAATTGATTTTCTAGGTAAAAAAAAACTTTATAAGATTTTTGAATATCAAGAAAAACAAACGAATTTTAAGATAAGTAAATTAAGTTACTTCAAATGCGTTTTAGCTAAGATAAATCTCCATTTCTTCACGATTCAATGAAAATAATGTGAAAAATTATTACAAATGAATCCCTTTTATACTTCGACTATTTCTGCAATCAAAATAGTTTACATTAAGAGCATACCTGATTTATTTAGATTTTGAGTTGAAACAATAGAGAAATAATTTGCGTAAATATATTAACAGCGTTTATAAATGGCAAATAATTCATTATAGATCTATATCAATCACAGTCGGCCTTTTTAAAAGTTTTCGTTTTTCTGGAATTTTCTCAGTCACTTCGAAGAACAACTTAAATGAACTTAATTACTCGATTTTAAAAATTAGCAAACTTAGATCGATCGATACAGTTATTCAACATACAATTAACTGAATTGATAGGCACAATCAATGAATTTTTAATGGATTTATTTGACTCCACTTAGTTAGTTTTAATATTTAATATTTGAAAAGTATTTAATCAACAGAAAATGTACGCGAGTGTGAAGAGATTTGAATTATTAAATTATGAAAGATTCTTGTAGTTAGTTGCTAAAACAAAATTAAATAAGATTACGTTTTCAATCATAGTTTCTAATTCACAATACATTCAAAAGAAGTAGTTTGAAAAGAAATCTCTATAATATTTGAAATAAAAAAAATCAATAAAATCGTTTCATTATAAACAAAATTTTAAAAAAAACGTGCTTTTTCATTAGACAAAAAAGAATTAATTTAAACAAAATAAATTACTAGGCAAGTTTCTCATTATCTATAATTTTGATATAACAATTTTATTACTGAAGAGAAAGATCTAGGAATTTTTTTCTAAATTAAAATTTATCATTTATGAATTGTTTACATGATAATATCATTTCAAAAACTGAAAATTGGATTATATATATATATATATATTTAAGAGATTTTGAAGCGTGACTTTCCCAATTGTTTTTTTTTTAAGAAATAATATCAAACCGATATCTAAAAACAAAAATGCCTACATGAAAATCAAAATATAAAACATCATGTTTATTCAGAGATTATTAATGTGCTTTCGTGAGACGAGCATGCATGTTTTTATATGCTATATTTTTTTTCAGTTTTTTAACACATTCACAAATAATTCTTTCACATCTTAAAAATTCAACTATTTAATTCTTAAGTTATGAATAAGCCTTATCACTAATTTATAAAATGAAATAATAAAGGTAACTATTTTTCGAAAGCATTTTTAAATTAATGCTGATAAAATTTGATATTAAAGGGGTCAAATCATGCTCATGTGACACACATCAAGCTCACCTTGCCAATTTAATTTTGGAATCAATATACATTTTTCAAGCTGAGAAAGAAAGGATGTGACGTCACAACACAGCATTACAGCCACACTGTTGTAAAGTCGTCAACAAAAATAAGGGGACACTTCTGTAACTTTGCTATACATTATTGCATCTTTACAAAGCTAGTGACAATGGAAATAGCTCAAAAGAACAAGTTTGACTGGATAGATAAGTTGATAAACTGGACTAAGTAACATGATTAATTAATTAGTAACTGGAGTTTTTCCCTATTACTCGTAGCTGTTTTTTTTATTATTATTTTCTTTTTCTTAATTGATTCATCATCGTAAAAATAGCCACCAAAAAAAGTGTCGTTAGGATACTAATAAAAATTTTACGAGTTATAAATTTTTAAAAAATGGCGGTCCGAGTGGCAAAGGAATTATTAAAATCTTCTGGCAATATATCAGAAGCTACAATATATTTCTCAAATTTCTTGGGCTCATTTACAGAGCATAATTTTGCTACATAATGAATAAAATATTTTTTTAATTTTAAAAAAAATTATATTTTTTTGTAAATAACTAACACGGCATTGATAAAATAGATTTGCAGAAAATAGTAAAATTTTTACATGACATCAAAGCTGGGATACTAAAATATCGGAATCCTAAAAATTACTTGCATATCTGTAATAGTTTTTGAAAAGATTCGAAAAAAACTGTAATTTAGAACTGTCGATTGAAAACGCCTTGACACGTCTACTTGCTGATATATTATATCTAATTGTTTATATCGGTCTACTCGCCGTAACACGTTAGTTTTATCCACACTGATAAATTCGCCAATGGATAATTTGCTAATCAAATTATTTTATATGAAATGGGATTTCCTTTCTGGTGAAAAATAGATATATTTAATCAGTTAATATAAAGAGAGGAATATCATCATAAGAATATTGAGGAGCCATTATTATTAGAAGAAAAACACTTATGTTACTTTGTTGCAATTTTAAGGAATCATGTATATTTTATTGTCTTTCTTTTTATGATTTAATGATTAATGACTAGATGTGCATGTAATGCATATTTGAGAATTTTTGAATAAAATCTAAGAATAAGTCCTATAATTTAAATACTTTCGAATTTCGTTGGACATGAGGCTTTCTATTAAGGGAGGTAAACACTGCCCTCTTTACAAATGGCAATTTAGTGTAGTTACAAATTTCTATTTTTCATTTTGAATACAAATTTTGTCAGATTTCATACATCTAGTCATTTTTGAGCTATTGTTTTCTTATTCATATGATCTGATGGTTTCTGTATTTTTATTTAGTGAAAACCTGAGGCAATTTTGGGTCAAAAGATCACATACGAAATTTTATTACTCTAACTGGATCTATTTTTGAATTTCCATTTTCAAAGATAAACAAACAAAATTTCAAATAAGTGTGTGTTTTTCTTAACTTTAAGGAGGTCTAGAGAGTGAAGTTTCAATAAATTCGCGAAGTCAAATTATTGTACGGTTACTGTGATTAGTCTTATATACTTAGTACAAGAGAAAATAAAAAATAAAAAAAAGTTTAATTCAAGTGGAATAAAAAGATGATAATTCATTTGTTGACTTCTTTCGCCAACATTCTTTCACCCTTTGTTTCTCTAATTTAAAATCCTAAACTTTATTTTCTTAAACTGATATGGGGACGCGGTGGCCTGGTGGTACGGCTCATGAGCCGTAGTGTTTCAGGTTTGAGATCCAATTCCACCGAAGAACCGTCATGTAAGGGAGTCTGTTGCACGTTAAATCCGCCAGGTCCAAACGTTCTCCTGCTAGAGTAGAGATGGAGGTGCCAGCTCAGGTGTCGTCCTCATCATCTGACCGCGGTTCAAAATTACGACATCCGCCCCGAAATAGCCCTAGTGTTGCTTTACAATGGGTCAGATTAAAATACTCTTGAAATCTGTTTGAAGCCAAAGTGTAAAATTTTTATTATTAAAAAAAAGTACTTCTCATCATAATGAATTTCATATTTGATTAACAATCGCTTCGATATAAAAATGAAATTTCCTGTTTTATATAAAGTCTGATAAAAACCATCTGTTTAAAATGACATTTTTCGAATTAAATATAATTTCACTTAAAATTATTAGAATCAATGCTCTTTACAAAAATAAAAATTTCTGCGTTGTGTTAAAATATTTTTGGCCGAATCAACCAAAGAGAGGATTTGAAAATATTTTGAAAGGAAATAAAATGCATAAATTTCAAATAAAAATCCTTAAAGTAATAATATATAATATATAGCAGAAATCTATTCATTATATAAGCTATATTAGAAATATATTATCTATCAATTTATGTATAACTATTTTTAATATATAATTATATGTTAGAAAACATGAAAGAAATGCTATTTTTGCTTTTAGCAATATGAAGACTTTTTTAATATGTGCTCCTTAGAAAGTCGGCTCTTTTCAGGCCCTATCTTTGAGTTTTAAGCAAACAAAATTATTTATATCTCAAAAATTACGTCGAATTTTGGAACTAAATTCAATGCGTATATTAAAAAAGGCATACCAGATTTATTTATTAAAAAATCTCAATTTCCGTAATGAGAAAATTCCAAGATACTAATTAATTAACTGGGTTAATCAGTTTTTCGATCTAAATGAACCTGTCTTCTTGAGTAATTTCCAATGTCAATTTCATGAAGATGCGATAATGAATAAGAAGTTACAGAGATGTCCTATTATTTTTGTTGGCGACTGCACCAGATTGAACAAAAAAAATATGGTGTCACCATGAGACTCAAACTACACAGTGTGGGTGTGATACAAGATTGTGACATCATGTGAATCAACACCAATCTAAAATTATCCCTTACTTCAAATGTAACTGCATAAAAATCACAATAATCATATTAAGTTTAACATCTCCCTATATTCTCCACATAGGGGATGTACCCCAGGTGTGGAGAAGAGAATCTTTCGGTTTAGTGACTGGTTCTCGCTTCCCTTCTGAATAAAGAAATAATTTAGGATAGAGTCACCTACAGTCCTATGAAGGTAAGTACTACCAACAAAAGAAGTTTTACCGTGATCAGAGACGATCATTAAGACTCAATGATAGTTCCCATTTCAGGATTGTCATAATTATGGTCATTCAGGTCAACCCGCATATTAAGGCAGACAGACAGCCCGTAAATTAAAGCTTTTATAGTTATGTCCAGGTAAAAACAAAATTTTACATAAAGAATACAAAATAGCAGAACGTTTTTGTTTAAACAAAATTTTGCAGCTTTTTTCCCCCTTCATAATCGGTGAACAAATTTAATTATTTTCATTGAATCAAAAAATGCAATAAATCTTAATTCCTTTAAAACATAAATAATAAATTCCTTATAAACATAAATACTATATTTTTAAGTATGATATTTGGTGTAATTTTATAACTATATTTTTAAATATGATATTTGGTGTAATTTTACAACCATATTAGGTTGTTAAGTGATTTATTTTATGTTCATGTGAATTGATTTATTTGATTGTTGGAAATTCTAAAGCTTTGAATATATTTAATTTCAAATAATAAGAAATTTATCAGATATTAAATTCTGTCATTAATTTATGCGTTATTAATTAGTTGAAATGTGAGTCTAAATGGCCCAGTAATCTTAAAACAATTAGAATCATCTATGGCTGTAATAGTTACATCCAGCTTATTTTTTTAGAATAGAATTTCACTATTTTATATTTCTTTTTACAGTTTATTAAATTTTATTTTAGATCTATATTTGATATACTTTGACTGTGAATGAATGATTCAGATTGATATGAATTGCAAACGTTTTTGATATATTAGCCATATTTTTTAACTTGCCACTCTTTGCCAATTAGTTGGTTCGCCGAGATTAGTGGTTGCTGAAAATTTCAATTGTTTCCTCAAGAAAACTTCAAATTTTGATACCTGTATATATACATATATTTTAGATTGTTTCAAAAGTCACACATTGTTTATTTCATTGTGCTTTGCGCGAATTTTCAAATTCTCTATCTACATACATTCAATTATTTCACCAAAAAAAAGCAAGAATATTTTAAAATGGAGGCACATCCAATTTTTCCAATATTGCTTGATTTTGAAGTTAAACCTTATTTGTAAATACAAAAAGATATCAAAAAAATTATTATAAGCCATACCTAATACTGAAACCTACTCAACATGGAAAAATAAACTTAATCTTAATATCATGGTCACAATGATAGAAAACAAACCGAGATGAAATATTAGCAGCAATATTGCGATAGGTTTTGAGTTTCTTTACAACAATGAAATATACTGTTTCAAAATATATTTTAAATATTTCAAAAAATTATTAAAGATTTGGTATTATCAAAACGATAATTTTTTGAATTTTATGATAGTGCAAAAAATATTTTTCTGTTGTAAAATTTTAGAAAGTTATCTCGAAAAAAATGAAAATGTTTCGCTTAATTTTTTCTTAGTTATAATTCTAATTAAAAATTTAAAGAAATTTCTCGAAAGAGCACATTTCTACTCTCCAACACATATATTTGTTAAATTTAGTAGATATAAGTCGAATGGTCTGGTTTGCACAGCAACAGCACACACAAACAGATAGAAGTTTTTTCCCTACGTTTAAGCACAAAAATTTAGTTAAATTACCAATACATTTTTTCTCCAAATATTCTTATCAGCAGCCAATGTGTTTTTAGCAAACCTAGACTAATCACTAACTAGCCTCCTTTTTTCAATTAGCTACGAATGATTTATCTGACGTTTATTAACCGTACGTAAAGGTCCAGTACGGATGAGTCCCAATACCGATCAACAGCACGTAAATTAAGGCATTTATGGTTATGCCCCAGTTGAAGACAAAATTTTACATATAGAATTCAAGATAGCAGTAAGTTTTTGTTTAAACAAAATTTTGTAACTTTTTTTTCTTTGAAATCGATCAACATATTAGATTATTGTTATTGAATAAAAAAAAATATGTAAATCTTTATTCCCGTAAAAGGCATTAGTCTCTATCACGCTTATTTATGCATAAATTTTCAAAACAGTTAACCATAAAAACTGAAAAAGATAAATTTAATAAAAACGACTTTAGAAACGCTTTTTTATTAAAGTACTGCAAGGCAGAAAAGATTTTATTTTAATTGTTAGTTGTTTATTCAGTTTTTAGCTATAATTCAGTTTTACAAATATTACATAATCTTAAACTCAATTTTTTTTTTCTTCTGATTTACTCCATATAGCACTACTAGAATGGAATCAAAACAATTATATTAAATTTATTAATTGGTAAATATGTATTGCCATTCACTAAAATAGCTTTAATCAAGTAAATATTGATAAAAATAAGAAGTAAAAAACCGGTTACATAATCCAGTCCTTATAAAAATAAAATCAGAAAAGTTAAGTAAAAGTAAATATAAGCATTAATGTTAAATGCTAAATAATATGTTCTCCCTGTGTATGTTTGTGTCTGTATGCAAGAATTTATTTAATACATTTTCGTTCGGATTCAGATAAAATAATAGCTTTAATGAATTTAAGCTATTATCAAATAATTTGTTTTTACTTTAAATGTTTTTAATAAAAACATGAATTTGAAAGCAATTAATCGACTAAATATTTTAAATTTTAATAATACAGGGTGTTTCAGTGAACCGTTTCAGAACTTCTAAGAGGGGTAGGCTACATCCTGACGAACCAAAATCATATACCCATGGGCAGTCAGAAATGCATTCCTGACGCGGTAGATGGCGTTGTGCGAAAAGTCCGAGCTTTCGTGCAGGGAATCTTCATTTCTCACAAGAATGCCAAGTTAGTAGGATGGATGATTGCACGATCGCAGAGTTAGCCGATATGCATTTGGCGTACGGGGCTGCAAATTGTAGTGGGCCAGCCTCACAGCGTTTGTACGCGAACGATATCCGACGAGGCGTATTCCCACTCATAATTTCTTTGCAAGACTGCACCAGAGGTTAGTTGAGACAGGTTCATTAGAAATAGCTCTTAGGGACAGGGCAAGAACAACACGGACTGCAGAAGCCGAACAGAATGTGCTGCAGCATGTACAGGGGAATCGAAGAACGAGTACACGAACAAGTATAAAACGAGCAAAAGATCCAGCTATGTGAAATAAAAAAAACACCCTAAATTTTGTAAAATAATAATTACATAAATGGCTGAGATACATTATTAAAAAACTTTGTTATTAGAAAGTATAAAAAATTAGAACGTAACGGAATTAAATTAGAATGTTATTATTATTATTATTAAATTAAAATATTAGAAATTGGAAAATAAATTAAATTAGAAAGTACTAAAAATATTAATTAATTAAAACGTAGTAAAAGAAATATCAAGAACTTTCATTCCCTAAAATTATATATAAGATTGTTCAATTAAAATTGACGCGTTGATTGCATAAACACGTAAATCATCCATTTAAATTCGTACGAACAATAATTAATTTTTATTTCAAAACTGCATTAAGATTTTTTTAATTAGCAGTTTTAATAAATAATTCATCTTATAGAAAGTTTTCACATCAGAAGTAATAATTTGGTAATGGAAATTGCTGACAGCCGGAAATATCCATTACCTCGGATGAGAAATCAGGCTCCGCTAACCACACGAGAACTACGAAGAACAGCACGCTCGAAGACCGGATGAAGATTTAGATAATCCGTTTTTTTTTCACCCTTTTTATAAAGTTCAGATGGACTGGAAAGTTCGTAGGGGGAAAAAACTCGATCACTGATTGGTCCATTGGCAATCGGATGTTCCTTTTCACCGAATTGCTGACAGCCGGAAATATCCAGCCCAGACGATGTTTGGATTTTTTATTTTTGGAATTTTAGGAGAAAATTAGCATAAACTCTAGGGAATATATTTGTTTAAGCACACATTTTTGTTCAAAGGGGCATTTAAGCAGAAAAAAGTGTATTCAGGTTAACATATTTTATTAATATTTTTAATGATTTAATTAACAATATTTTTTCTCTTAGTCTTAGAACGAAATTGCACGGTTTATTAGATATTGTATGAAAGTTAAGGTAAAATATTTTATACTTTGTAAAAAAAAATGCAATTAATCCAATAATTTTTATGATTTTTTGTATTTAAAAAAATTAAAAATAGTGATTGTTAGGGACCGGATATTGCTTGTCATTAATTTAAGGCAGGTCAAATGAAAAACTTTAAGTAAAAGAAAATCATATACTATAAAACAAAAGAAAGTTTTCTGATAGAAAACGAAATTTAAGGCAATTTTATTATTTAAGTTAATTTTACTTGCATGTTTCTTAAGATTTTCAAAAGCGAAATTATTATATCCCCTTATTAGAAAAAAAAAAAACACTCAGTTTTCAAATTGCACATGATTTGTAACATATTTTTTATTTTTTATTTTAAGCAATTAATATCATAGGCTATCAATATTAAAGGCAAATTAATCCATTCTGAATACATTTTTAAACATGATTCGATAGGAATTAATTGCCCATTTATGCATTTTTAATTTGTAAAATGACTTTATTTAAAATTTTTAATAAAATCCGAGATTAACTTTGCCGATCAAATGCAATCTATAAATTTAATTTTATTTCGAAGTTAAAAAATGTTTAATTAATAATAAAGTTCATAGTAATTAATAACAACAATGTGTTTTGTTTTGAATTGTAGGTTAGAAGACGCAAATTTAGATATTTTCATTTCTTTGATTAAGAATTAAATTTAAAGGCGATTATTTGTAATTCCAAAAAATTGTTTAAAATGTGTGTTTTATATATATATTGAGAGAGAGAGAGAATTCAGAATTAGTTTTAGTATTTTGACAGCAGACATTTGATTTCCAATTAATAAATAATATGTACAGCATCCATTCTAATAGCTAATATCCAAATTTTTAGAAATAAGCCCTGGAAAAATATCATAAATATCATAAAGAATTGTATTTATGGCGCTTGAATCGTTTGTGAAAAAATTATTATGTCTAAGTTTTTATTCAATTGCCTGGTTCTGTTAGTAATATGTTGGGAAATATTCTTGACACATTAAAAATTTTAATGAAAAAAATTTGACACTTCCATAATTAAAAGTGACAGATTATCGAAGGTCTGAATACCAATCTTTTAAAAAATTTTAGATCATTTCAATGGCCTCCTCTAAGAAAATATGTCTATGAACACAAGGCGCTTCCTCGAGACGACCGTTGATTGGATTAAAATGATGAAATTAAAAAAAAAACTCAATCAATTTTTGACACAGCAAAGTGAAACATCTTTTGTTTTAACTATCAGTTTGTCAATATTATTTCACATATGACTAATAGGATAGAAGCACAGTCTAAAAGTTTAAACCTCATAGTTTTTTTCTACAGAACATCTACTAAATCAAACTACATAAAAAATATTTTTTATGTCATTTAAAGTTTTACCATTTGGAAATATATGTTTATCTAATGATTTAGAAATTAGCTATTGCGACAAGATTAGAATAAACACTCCTTATATTGTTGCATTGAATAATTATAGTAGTAATTTTTTTAGCACTAGTGCGTTTTTTATCGATTTCCTATCATAAATATCGATTATAATTCTCGTGATGAACTCGATCAATACAAAATTATTTCCTAAAATCAGTATATAAAATATCTAATCTATAACAAATTGAAGCATGCAAATGTTTTAGTTAAAAAGAGATCCAGTAAATCCATTTCACAAGAAATTTTCAGTTTGTAAGAGTTGATTTGCTTCCAAAGTGGATTTGTGATGAAAAAAGATGCGAATATATCTCCTTTTTTATTAACCTTATCTTTCGGTATAATATGGGTAGTTAATTTTATCTTTGATACCATCGAATCCAATAAGATCTGTTCAAAATTTGTCCTGAAATGATGGCGCTTATTTTCCTAGTATATTATAATAATTCTCTTGAGATTTTCCTCTGGTTCCGGTCACCTAGTAACGAAATCTTAGTTTCAGAATAGGAAAGTTCTGGATTCGAGTTCTTAAAAATTTCATTATGTTCGTGGGCCTGGTGTAATTTAAATTCGAGAAAATGAAATATCTTCCAGTTAATGTGGCATAAAAATTACTTAGCTAGGATCAACTAAGATATATTCTCAGAATCTGATCGCTGTTCAAAATTACAAAACCTCATCTCGAAACATCCTACGACGAATTTAGGCATTTTACGGCCTTAAACAAGGCATATTATGAGCTCCCTCTTTTTATAACCCCTCCTCTCCCTCTATTTATTGTTGAAAAAGATAATATGCTAACGATTTATTTTAGTCTTAGATTAAAAATATAAGTAATTATTTTTAATTTTTATATCATGGAAAAATGGAAAAAATAATAAAATTCTTGAAAATTTATTAATAGTTTATGACTCTCTTACTTACAAATAAAGCATTTAATTATTATGACGGATTATAAAGAAATAGTAAGCTTCAAAGAAATATAACTTTTAAAAGTATTATTTTACAGAAGTTGTCAAGTGGAATATAAAATAATCAGTTTAATGAATAATTAATATTCTGTTATATAATAAATGATGATTAATCTTAGTAATGATTTTAATAATTCTCTTAAAATAAAATTGCATCCCTAGTATTTTAAAATTCAAAGAATTTGTATTTATTTTTCAATTAGGCTGATGATAATCGATTTTCCTGTCCCCCCCCCCAGCCTAGGCTACATAATTAGAAAACCTGCCAATAAATGCCTCCTTTTCAAAATAACTTCAAAACTAGACGTTAATCTAGCTGAATTCAACCAAACGCAAAGTTTTTCAATTAGAAATTCATTTTATCTACAATAACCATCATAAAGCGTCTCTATCATATTTAATCGTCTTTAAAATAATCATAATTTTAATGCACAAACATAGAATTTTCTTCAACGGGTTTAACTTCTAACACTCCTTGATATATTTCCTCCATTTTTTATGCCTTTATTGAAACAACTGATAACAATCAACATAATAACTTTAATATTCTAATGAAACTCATTGTTTTATTGCGTGATTTTGCAATTAAAATTGGAATTCGTTTAAAAAGAGAAAATCAAGAAATGTTCCTTCCGAGAAAAAAAAATCAAAAATTATAAT
Organism: Argiope aurantia; assembly: GCA_026543865.1. NCBI lineage: Eukaryota > Metazoa > Arthropoda > Arachnida > Araneae > Araneidae > Argiope > Argiope aurantia. The sequence goes on along the minus strand of JAPMOR010047023.1, from coordinate 33,930 downwards.
TTTTGAAATAATTTTTAATTATGGATGTTCTTGATAGAAGGTTTAGTGAGTATAAAAAAAAACCCCTAATGATAATTAATTTTTCAAATGAATGCAAGAGCTTAAAATATTGACTCTCTGTGGTTGATTCATTTTAAATTTGAAAAAAATGTATATATATTATTTTTTCATTTGTTTTGAATCTCGTTAAAATAGGATTTCTTATTGCAATTACCTTCAATAAATTATTTTAATAAAAGTTGAAATAAGGAAGGGCCCGTCCTCGAAAAACTCCATTTCTGAATAACCAAATAATGTACCAAATTTCATGAATCCTATCAAGAATGTGCGTATTTAACTATCTATGTGTATTTATTTCCCAGTTACAAAATCGATGAATAAATTAATGTCGATGATGTCTTGATTATGCCCGAAACATAATTGAAGATGTTGTACTGATTTTTAACTTATATATAGCCTCATTTATCTATTCTTCACGTTTTATTATTTAATATTATTGATATACTAAAAAACAACCGAAGGTATAGGACCTTCACCCCAAAATGAAATATTCTTATATTTTTATTAAATTTATTATATTATTTTACTGTTACTTATCATTTTATTATATTATTTTTAATAATTTATTATATTATTATTAAAATTATTTATTATTATTATATTTTTATAAAATTATATTTGCACATCTTTTCAGTGATCAGAATTGAAATTTCATTTTCAATACGTTTATTATAGAATATGCCTTTAATTCGGCACAATGTAGCTAAATGTTCTTTATTGTACCGTTATCCAACAACATCGCTAAACAATACCTTTTGAGGTGATTGCTCACTGACCTTTTGCACGGGAAATTAGTTCATGTTACATAAGGGATTCGGACACGTGCAAGGCAGTGAATCACTCGTTTGCGCAGTTTTTATGCAAAATGTTTTGTCTCACTTTCAGTTCGTTAACTTTTGATGAAAGTAAAAAAAAAAAAAAAAAAAAAAAAACGGGCACACCCGGGTTTTTTTATCTTTTCTATCCTTGATGACAGAAACATTCAATTACACATCAATGAAAAAATTGTGCATGAATTAATCAATTTCAGTTATTTCCCTCTTGTTTTTTAAATATTAACTGAAATCAACATATAATATTTAATATCATCTTTTAATTTAGTTTATTCCCTTAAAAATAGCTTTTAATAATTATTACAGATCTATTTTCTCCACCATCTCAAGGCTTTGCCTTTATCAGCAAAACGATGTCAGAAGATTTCATATAATTAAGTTTGCACTCTAAAAGTCTCTAATAAACGTAACTCTTCACTCTTTCTCTCTAAATAAATGTAAACTGGAATTTTCAAGACCGGATTCGATATTTTACTGACATTTCCTTCAATATTTTACGGACAAAGGTAGTGATTCCCAACCAACACAGTGGATTTCCTTGATGACCAAATACTGGAATCTGAGGGGGAAAAAAATGTAATATTAGATACAACAAGTAATATATAATAAAAAAACTTTTTAAGTCAATTCCTATTTAGTTCAACAAAAAAAAATTATTTTAATTACTTTTTATTAAATAATTACAATTAATATAAATATGTATATGCATATGACAGAATTACAATATTAAGTGGAAAAATAGAGCTTGGCGACCATTTGGCGACATTGCGATGGATTTGGTGACTTTAGCGACTTTAAATTGAGAAAATTTTTAAATTGCTTCAAGATTATTACGCTTAGGAGACTCATGTGAGCCAACTTCTTGAATACAAATGTGTCTCATTGAGCTCGAATGGGTTAAGAAGCAATTTATATAGACATTTTAAGTGATTTTGATCTAAATTGAAGAATTGTCGGAATTTTTGAAGCAGAAAAAAACTGATATAAATAAAAGCTCGAATGGTCAGCTGTTTCTGTAAAATCTATTACTTTCACAGAAACAATTCGAATTTGAAAAAAATCGCTTTATATGAGAGAATAAATTATTCCTTTCTGATGTGTGAAGGAATTTTTACGTTATATATATATATATATATATATATATATATATAATAACCAATCTAAAGTAATAAAAAGTTTGAAAACGAAACTAAAATGAAAACGAAAACAAAACAGTTTCGGAAATCGTTTTGGTAAAAACTTCATAGCATTTAGAGAGCGCAAATGCAGCTACTTCTAAAACACAGATGAAATGATACAAAAGTATAAAAATCAAGTTAATAGGAAAAACAAATAAACCAAATAAAAATATGAAATAAAAGAGTCCGGCCTGAAGACTTTTTCAAGGGTCACCCTCAGGCAGGGATTCAAAAAAAGGAATTTTTTCTGTTAAGGAAAATCAGACAATTAAGTCTAATAATGATTCCTTCGTGACCCGAAAATCCCCTGAAATTAGGCCCAAGAGATATACCATTTTAACAGAAAGGAAAACACAAAACGATAAATTAGAAGAAAAACAAATAATAAGTAAAAATACAATAACAATAAAAACCAAAATACCATAAAATAACACTAAAGAAAAAAACACTAAAGAAAAAACAAAAAGGCAAGAACATACCATCAACAGACAAGGAAAATTTTAAGCTATCGATTGTAATTCCCGCTTATTAAAAACACTAAGCTAACGGTAATTTAGGTAAAAATTGTAAGCTCCCAGCGCCACCTATTGAGTGATATAATATGCAAGGAAAGTTCTATTTTTTATTTAAGCCAAAGGATTAATCCCAAACCATACCTTGTTTAATTAAAAAATTGACATTACAGTAATTTTTAGGAAATTCATTTTTAATTAAATTATTAATGACGTTGTTTGATGCTTCAATATAGGAATTTTTATTATTGCAAACCCTTTTGATCCTGTTATCTTGTGAGAAAATTAGATTTTTGAAAATTTTCGAGTTTAGATTGGAATGGTAGTTACATAGTTTTGTTATTTTGAAGTTGAATTCATCCCTTTTATCGTATATACCAACTATTGTTTTATCATTATCAATTTCGATTTTTAAATCCAGAAAGGTAGCCTCAAGTTGATTTTTATTCGTTTCTATATATATATATATATATATATATATCTTTTTTTTACATGTATTGAATATCTGTTTTCTGAATTCTCATCTTCTAAACGACTTTCGCTACATCCCCTCTATTAAAGTTCTATACCTCTATATGTCCGCTACAAAACCTAAGTGGATCGCTAGAGTTTCTCATTATTCTGTATTTGCACTAATTAATACATATGTTTATAAATAAATACTTGTATAGATGAAAATAAATATAATGACAGTATACTCTAGCACACTGTTCATTCCCCCCTTACTAACTGAAATTCAAAATAGACAGAATTTGCAAGTCAGTATTACCCCCCCCCCCCCCCCGAAAGAGAAAGTGTTTCTTATAAAGGAAAAACATGTTACTTTCAGTCCGTATGATTTTTTTTGTTTGTTTGTAATTTAATTATGTTCTCCAAATATTAAAAAAAAAATCAGGAATAGATTTTAATTCAAGATATCCAGCGATCATAGACACAGAGTTGGCTGTCTGGCAATCTTTGCAAGAAATTTTCGTAGTCATATTAGCAATACTAATTTAGTTCATTGAAATTGTTTGAAAATAGTTAGATGAGAAATTAGTAATATAACCTGACTATATATTTTTTGTTAATAATTTATAATAACAATATTAAATAAATATTTTTCAATACAAAAATAACAATTATTATCTTTTTTTTTAAACTTTTTTTTATCCAGAATATACGCAGAGAGAATATCGCAATTGTCAAAAAATTCAATCTCGAGATTTTGATGAATTTGCAAGTATTAGATCTCAATTGAGTTCGAAAAACTCTTCTGTCTGTCTCTTACGAGTCGGACAGCTCAACGAGCTAGATGCAAGAAATTTGGTATGAGATCTTTACACTATAAGAAATCCACAAAAGAACACTGTCTGTAAGTCCATCTGTGTGCATTTGGACATGATACTTCAATAGCGCAACGAATTAGATCAATAGATTACGCCATATGATTTTATCACTAGAATTATAAAGAAATATATGAACCAACTCTGTATGTCGATTTGTGAAACTTAACGTTTGTGATCGCAATCGGAGAAAAAAAAAACTACATAAGAAAATTTTAGAGTATAATAGGCAAAATCAGATTAAATTAAATGAGGTTAAGCTGTCTAATTGTTTATCCATACCTTTGTGATAGTGATTCAAAAACGCAAGCTAAATCGATGAAATTCTGCCTACATTCTTGACATAAAATGCAGGTCTATATAAATTTTAGACGCAATCGGAAGAAAAAAGTCCAAAAAAATGCACGCTATGTTTTTTTCACTATTCTATGAAGATTACGCAAGACGCTTATTAAATGAGTGGTTAAAATATATCGAAAAGAGGATATTTCCGTGAGTAATAAATAGGTCCTGATAAGCAAATTATTATATAAAAATTAACAGAAAATTAGTCTTGTAATAAAGATAATCTTTTTTCTACTTTCATATATGATTTGTCTATAATAAATTAACTACACAGAAATTAAAATTAATTGTAATTATAATAAATTATTAATTATATTAAATTGCAATTATTTTCTAGATAGTAGCATCGAAAGTTACATATCACGGCGATTAATTTAAATGTTATTCTGCAAACTCATGATATTTTGTTTTAACGAAAGAAATATATTGCTCTAAAACTGCTAAGACTCTTTAAGATTAAAAAAACAATAATAACTGCTTTATCGTGATTTATAAAAAGCCTTAACGAATTCAACTGCTCTTATTCCATTTCTCGAAGTGCTAACACTATAAGAGCTGTTCATTTTCCATTTCCAGTCTACTTTGTGTTAGAAAAAGAGGTCTTTTTTGAAAATAAAAATAATAATTAGAAAAAGCAAAAATTTAAAAAATATTAATTTTAGAAATTTATGAAGTTTGAAAATTTTTATCAACTGTTAATTTCGTACAAGTGGGAAGAAGTAGAAAAAGTGATAAGTAAAATTTATACATTATATATATGATCTATTTCGCCCTTTCCTTTCATGCTTGAGAAAAGAATTTTTCATGATTTAGGTTTTTCTTACATTATAGTTATTGTTACGAAATTTCTTTACCGGGGTTCGTTTGGATAGTGGAAGTGATATGGTGTGTAGAACGCTCAATCAGCAGGCAGAAGTAGAATAAAAACAACGACGTTTAT
>JAPMOR010047023.1:16461-28727 GCA_026543865.1 Argiope aurantia | reverse complement strand
GTATCTCGGTTCCTACTGGACGGATCGGGAAAATTCCCGAAGTTTCGGGTATTATCTATTTTGGCGCCAAAGTCGCCAAGTTTGTCGCCAAGCTCTGGGACCTTCGACGCGCCACCTGGACGCCGTCCAGTACCGATGACTTTAAAACTTTCTTTCTGACGATGTAACAAACTATGCTGGGAAGCCGAATTGCAGGTTTGTAACATTATGTATCTAGATATTACTTGCATGTCATGTAACCTTATATTTATTATTGTAAATTTTTATGCTGTCTTCAAACATACAAGTGTATACTCAAAGAATTAATGCTGGCATTGAAAAATCATCAAACGTTTTCCTTCGAAATGTCTTGGAATGATGATCAATTGTACTAAATTTAACTATACTGGTGAACTATGAAACAAAGTAGACTCTAAACCATCCGTAATACTCAACCTAGGTAAAAAATAATAATTAAAAAGTAATAAAATATAATAAATAAATAATGAAATTAGGAATAATTTACTGTTTTGTAAACTGCAAATTTTGTTTGGCGCGTTCATTTTATAAAAAATTTTTAATTAAAGAAATTGCATTCATGGAAAGTGAAATATTTTTTTTTTTTTTGGTATCAACTATGCCTACGTTTTCCATTAATGCGATATTTATTTTTAAAATTATGCATGTAAATTGTACAATGAAAGGGATTTTATATTTCCTGCATTTAAGTTAAATATGATAAAATTTAACTTAAAATTCGTGCATTATTTTTATTCTTCTATTTACTTCTCCGGTAATAAATTTTGAAACATTCAACAGAATAGATAAAAAAAAATAATTACGAAGAACTGTCATAAAGGAAAAACCATATGAATGAAAGTGGGGTTTGATAAAAGAAGAGAATTCATAATGATAAGGAGATACAGGTAATGGAGGTCTGTAGAATTTCGTTATATACATTTTTTTAATAAATACGGCCTGACATTCCTAGATCTTAGACCAAAAAGTTGGTATTCTACATTTTATAACCGTGACCCAATTTACAAACTGTCTCCTTTGCAATAGATTGTTTTCTCAACATACATTTCCATATTTAGATTTTCTTTTTAAGCTCTGACCCTGAAATTTTGCGCATGCGGTTGGACTTTTTTTTTGAAATACAAATTTATAAAACGTTTTCTCTACACTATACCCATGCATGTTTGTACTTTGTATTTCTTTTATATTTCGTTTTGTTCATTATTTTCTTTCTGTGTTGCTTTTTTTTTTGCAATTGTTTTCCATATATAATTTTTATAAATATTTTCTCTAGAATTTTACATCTGAGCTCATTCTGTAACCAATATTTCAGATGCAAATAATTTACATTAGAGATCCAATTTCTTTTTCAAAAGCCCCATTGTGGTCGTGATCTTATGATTTTATTTCTCTTCAGTTGTACTAATACTATTTCAAAAAGACACGATTCATTTTCTCTGTTCCCACATTTGCCCCATTCGTCCCAGATTCGAAATTTCACGATTCAACATGCAGAGTCGTACAGATCCGTACATAAATAATATTGCTTTTAACGTTAAAGAAATCTAGATTCCTGTATTTTGTAACACACCGTATTATTCAATATTCACTTTCCTCATAATTGTATTGCAAAGAATAATACAAACAATCGTTAAGTTATTCACAATAACAGTAAATTACATTATTCGCTAAGAATTTTATACGGTTTATTTTGGGTAGCTATGATTTTTTAGGTTAGCCTTAACTGAAATAGAATCAAACGTCATTAAGAACAATGACATACACTTTTTCAAAATGGTAAAGTTTCGCAATAAAGTTCGCAATGTCGTTTCAGTTAAGTGAATAAATAAAATTCTATTATTTATGTACTTGTTTGATAAGTTCAATTATAAGATACTTGCTTAGGCCAATAATGTTTGGGCTATTATACAACAATACACATCTCGATGTTTCAGATATGAAACTTACAAAGAAATATGATTTATGTTGAGAGCTTTTTTTTTTTGTTTTAAAAAGAAATGAAACTTAATATAGAGCATTTAAACTTTATTTAGTAGTAGTCGAAGATTATTGATATAGTGTAACATGAAATATCGTTTAAATTAAAAGAATAAATAAAATTTTATTATTTACATACTTGTTTTTTTCTATACATTTTTTAAATAAATACTAATATAAGTTGAAACTCCTAAATATTAAGTTGAAACGAAACCTAACAGAAATTCGCTTCAAAATATGAGTGGATTGACATTTACCCGATGTCGTGTGGTTGTTGATTAATTATATACCAAAACGGGAGTCATGTGACACATAAAAGCACATTTATTAACGACGAGCACAAACGCAATACATTACTGTACGATCACCTAAGCAAGAATGAATAGAAGAGACATAGAAAAAAAACAGTCAACAATTACGTCATTTACTACTGCTCTTCTGATTAGAGGAGAAGAAAAGACACATTTAGCAAACCTTTCGCAACATTCTCCCCCCTTTATGAGAAGCTGAATAGCTGCTCAAAAACTAAGTGTAAGAGTCACTAAAATTATGTTTATTAGGTCTCTTTTTTTCACGGCCGAATCTCGACATTTGAGGCAAATTTACATCGTTGACAAAAGTCTCCATAGATGAGTCAACGATGGACTTAGCTGTTTTTGAAAATCACTACCACTCACCTCAAGAGGGAATATTCGTTGTATGCGACGAACTAATGTAGAATGTTGAGTGTCCTTGCTGTCCTCAAATGTCCATCTTTTCCAGGTAACAACTCTATGATCCTGGTTAAAGGCCATTGAAGACGCTTTTTCACATCATCACCAATTAATACAATATCTCCTATATGTATGTTAGAAGACTGTGGATGTTGTCGATGGCACTGAATCAACAGCCTAAGACATTCTTTTCTAAAGCGCTCTCTCAGCACTTGGATCATTTTTGCTCTGAACCTCAATCTTTTACGAAGATGATTACCATTCACCACATCTAAGTCTGTTGTTTCAGATGTTGAGTTATCAGATAAAAACATAATTGGAATGATTGGCGTAAGATCCTGCAAATCCTCTGATTGGTAAGTCAATAGACGAAAATTAACTACTTTTTCGCTTTCACATAAGATTGTTATCAATTCTTCAAATGTGAATATAGCTTTACCAAGAGTTCTTCTCAAAAGCTCTTTTAACGTTCTAACAATTCTTTCCCAAAAGCCACCCCACCAAGCTGCAGTAGGGGGAATAAATTTCCAGGTTATACGTTGTACTTCAGCATATCGTGAAACTTTATTCCAATAGACAGCCGCTAACTGGTTGCAGGCCCCTCGGAAATTTGTTCCGTTATCGGAATATATTACGCCAGGTCTACCTCTTCTGGCAACGAAACGTCGATATGATAACAAAAATCTATCAGTGGAAAGAGCAGAAACTAGTTCAAAATGCACAGCTCGAAAAAGGGCACATGTATAGATTACAATCCAAGACTTATCACCTCGCTTTAAGTACAGAGGACCAGCAACGTTCACACCAACCACTTCAAATACTGCTGCATCTTTAACACGGTCAGCAGGTAAGGAAGATGATTCAGCAACAAATGATTTACTTCTAAGTCGACGACACTTGACACAATTATTCCATACTTTTCGAACTGTTCGTCTTCCACCTAGCATCCAATACTTTGCTCTAATTAAGCTTAGAAGTGATTGAGTTCCAGCATGGTAATTTTCAATATGAAAATGTTCAATAAGCCGTTTTGAGAAAATACAATCACCAGGCAAGATAATAGGTGATAAAAAGTTTAGAGCATCTATGCGTTCTGTAATTCGGGTTTTTACTTGAATTATACCTTCCTAATCTCTAAAACCAAATAAATTTGATATCGATTTCAAATCAGATTGAATAAGTCGGATCTCAGCCTTCTTTATCTCATCTAAAGATAAATTTTTATCTAACTTTCTCTTTTCATAACTATTTTTTGCATTATGAATAAATCTTAAGACTCATGCTACTACTAATCGAATAATAAAATGAAATTTTAAACATTTCCTAGCATACCAAGATATCTCTTTTCCTGAGTTTAAATTGCCTAGTCTAATCTTTCTTCTTTCTAACAAAATTTCGGAAGTCTCACAATTAATTAATTCATTTGCAGGCCAAGTATGAGAGGGCCCTAGTAACCAAGAAGGAAATTTCCGCCAACTTGATTCAATCAAATGACTGGGGGGGGGGGACATCCTCGAGAAATAAGATCGGCAGGACTCAAATTTCCGGGTACATGATGCCAATCACTTCTAGGAAAAGGATTTTTATTTCGTTTGCAACGAAAACTGACCATTCCTCTTTATCCTTCAATCAAAACAAATCTACCATAGAATCACTCAAAAATATTATTTCTATGTTCGTAATATTAAGGACAAGTTGCACAGAATGTGCTAATCTGGCACCAATACAGCATGCCATTCATTCTAATATAGGGATGATAGTTACTGTTTTAAGTGGAGTACCCTCGAATTAGCTCTCACAAGAAAAATCTTCACACCTTCCGAAATTTTTGTTCTAAAAAAATATACATGTAGTATATGCTTCTTTGCAAACATCGACAAATGTATCTGAGTTGTATCATTGATTTCATAATAACGAGGAAATTCTATATTATTTAAAACATTAATTTCTTTTAGCCACTTTTTATAAGAGTTGTTAATATCATCTGGCAAAATAGAATTCCAATTTAAATTGAGACTCCAAATTTCTGCAATAAAATTTTAGGAGGTGTAGTTACAGAACTTAGTAAACCAATCGGATCAAACATTTTCTGAATACTACTCAAAAGATGCCTTTTCATAAATGTTTGCTGATCTTCCATAAAATTGTCTAGACTTAAATTGCATTTTAAAGTATCTTTATCCACATTCCACAAAATTCCTAAAAGTTTAGTAACCCCACTACTTTTAGAAACATTATTATTCTTAACGTTGCTTTCCCAATTTCTCAAATTAAAGCAACCACGTGATAAAACTTCTTTAGCCCTTTCAATAAATTCTTCCTGTTATTTTACATTATTAACCCCTGTAACACAATTGTCTACATAAAATGAAACTTTAAATTTATCAACAATTTCAGAATATTCTATAGGTGCATTTTCTAGCAAGTGTGACAAGACCGCAGCTAATGGAAAAAGACTATATGATACCCCAAAAACTACACGGCAATGTCGGTAAATAATTTCTTCCGTCTTCTTTAGGATAAGAGTCTCAAAAAATCTCGTGCTCGGGAGCAATCCCTAATTGAAGGAAAGTCTTTTCAATGTCGGCAAAAATTCCTATCGGGTAACTTCTAAATCTATCTATAATATCTGGTATTTGTTCAATTAAATTTGGACCTGTGTACAATAATTGATTCAAACTTTTCCCACCTTCACGAGCGGACGCGTCAAAAACTGGTCTAATTTTTGTAGTAATACTATCAATTTTAATCACTGGTCGATGCGGCAAAAAATAATTTTTTTGTTTGCTCCCAGCCTTTTCTATTATTTTTACATCTTCCCACTCATTAAATACCTCTTGGTAATGATCGAGAAGACCCATTTGTTTAGTGCGTTCACACATTCGTTTATGCCTCTTCAAGATTCGCTCTTTATTCGAAAGCATTTCACTGGCGTTTCTCTCTAAAGGATAAAATAACTTCATATCTGCCATCCGATAAAATTTTCATATTTTTTTGAAAATATACTAAGGCTTTCAATTGCTCTTTACTTTGATCTATTTTCTCAATTGGGTCATTAATTCAAATATTTTCAAGATCTCATAATTCGCTTATAGAAGCATTTTTAACATACAAAGCAAGAGCACTCAAGGTTACATCGTAGTTTACATTACCCCCTTCACATAAATTCTCTTTCCCTTTTTGTTTCTTTCCTCCGAACAAAATATGTTGCATTTTTATTTTCTTATTTGATTTAATACCTAAGTTTTCTTTTGCTTGTTTAGATATATAAGAATACTGAGACCCGCTATCAATCAAAGCTCTAAGCGTAATTGATTTACCTTCCGCTATTATTTTCACAAATAAAGACATTAAATATACAATATCTACATTACAGTTATTAGACAATGAATTAGTTTCTATTACAGTAGATTTAATCTTAACACTATTTTTTTTAGAATTAGCACACGTTAAATAATGATCGGGTTTCTTACAATATACACATTGATTCTTAACTTTACAAAATTTAGAAAAATGACCAATTGTGAAACAGGCAAAACAAGCTTTTTTGCTTAACAAAATGTTCTTTCTTTTTGCTAAAGGCATAGTTCTAGCTGCAAAACACTCTTTGGAAGAGTGTTTTTACCGCAAAAAATACAAAGTAAATTTCGCTTACCAGGGACATTTTTATTAAACGTGTTTACCAACATGGAAACAGTTCCATAATCCGGAATAGATTTTGGGCACGTATCCCGTTTTCTCTGCGAACCAGAAGCAAAACCAGATCGGGCAAGTTCGATGAGTTGTTCTCTCCTCACTTCTTTGTTTAGGAAATTAAGTAATTGTTCCAGGGATCGTGTTCCGTCAGAAGCCTCGTTCAAATTCCTGTGTCTTTCGCAGGCGATGAGAGTTTCTTCGGGCAATCAAGACTCCACTAGTGGCCTTAGAAAATCAACATATTTCTCCTGAGTTCGACCTAAACTCTCCAGGGCTCTAATTTTGGACTCGAGTTCGTCATAAAGGGCAGGAAGATCTGTCGTTGCACGGCCAGAGGTAGCATTTTTCATAACCATGGATAATAAGTCCCGCACGTAAATTTGAACCAATAGATCCTCTCGTCGGAACCTGTCTTTGAGCTGGGCAATCGCTTTCGAGTAGTAGCTTTAGCTGGAAAACTCTCGACCACTCGGCCGCTTTCGATTTTGGAACTACTGCTTGCAGAAGATATCGAAACTTATCCTCAGACGGCATTGAACTGTCCTCGTCAATCTTACGAAACTGAGAACAGGACGTAAGATATTCCTTGGAATCTCCACTAAACTTCTTTAATTCGATTTTTGGAAGTTTAAATTTGCACTGTGGAGATACTATTTCAGTCGTCTCTTTTAGCGACAGTTGACCAATTTTTGTGCACAGTTCGGTATATCGATCTGGATATTTTTCTGCACTCAAAAAATCAGCCTCAAACACTTGTTCAGCATTTTCATCTTTGAATATCTGAACATCGATTTCAGATTGGCACTCTTCCAGACACTGAAATTTATCATTTAACTGCGCCTTCAAAACCAAAAGTTGTTTAGTGTCCGGATTTTCTTTCTCGAACTCATCGTCGATTTGTTTCGCCGAACACGTAAACGATGTCCGTAGTGACTTTCTTTGTGCTTTTAGTGGTGCCACATCCATTTTGGACTCAAATTATCTATCAGCAACCACAGCCCCAAGTTGCCAAAAATATGAAACGAAACCTAACAGAAATTTGCTTCAAAATATCAGTGGGTTGACATCTACCTGATTTCGTGTGGTTGTTGATTAATTATATACCAAAAAGGGAGGCATGTGACATAAAAGCACATTTATTAACGACGAGCACAAAAGCAATACAACACGGCACGATCACATAAGCAAGAATGAAAAGAAGAGACAGAAAAAAAAAAAAAAAAAAAAAAAAAACAGTCAGCAATTACGTCATTTACTACTGCTCTTCTGATTGGAGGAGAAGGAAAGACGCATTTAGCAAACCTTTCACAACAAAGCCGAATAGCAGGGATTCTATATTTTTTAAATGTAACCCAATTTAAAAGCATGCCATTTCAAAATAATAATAATAATAATAATATATTCAAAATGATATTATAATTTCAGTTTCGTGAGAAATTTTTATAATGTTTAGTAACAATTTTATAATAATAATAATTTTTTATAATGTTTAGTAACAATCCTGTGCATTTCATTTCCAATTCAAATAATTCAAAGCTAAAAAATCTGAATTTTAAAATATCACATGATTATTTCACTACAGACTCATTGAAAATTTTTGGGACTGTCTCCTTTTCCAATAGATTGTTTACTCTACTTATATTTCTACATTTAGTTTATTTTTTTTCAGTCGTGACCTTGAAATTTTACTCATGCATTTGTATTTTTCTTTTCATTTTTATTTATTTATTTATTTATTTATTTATTTATTTATTTATTTGCATATGAATTTATAAAATTGTTCCCAATACCATTATTCATTTATGCCGGTACTTTGTATTGCTTTCATATTTGATTTTGTTCATTGTTTTGGATCTTTATTGCTTTATTCCAAAAGTTTTTTAATATTCTTTTTATAAATATTTTAATTAGAATTTTACATCTGAGCTCAATCTGTAATCAACATTTCACCTTTACAGATGCAATTTTTCTTTGAAAATCCCCGTTGTGGCCATGATCTTATGTTTCTATTTATTTTCAATTGCAAACATTTCTAATACTATTTCAAAATGACACGGTTCACTTTCTCCGCTCCCACCTTTTCCCATCGCCATGATTTGGAATTTTCTACATGCAAAGTCATACAAACCCATACATAAATAATAATGCTTTTAACTTCAAAGAAATATAGACTACTGACTTTTGTAACAGACCATATTTTTCAACAAACTTCCATTGCTTTCTTGATAATTGTATTGCAGAACATAATACAAACAATTTTTAAATTCTTCACAATAACAGTAAAGTACATAATTCACTGAGATATATTTATATGGTTTATTTTTGGTAAGTATGATTCTTTATGTTAGTTTTGACTGAAATCACATCAGACAGTATTAAAAACAATAGTATGTCACTTCTCAAAATGGTAAAGTTCCGCAATAATGTTCGCAATTCGTTTAAGTTAAGTGAATAAATGACGTTCTATTATTTAAGTACTTGTTTGATAAGTTCGATTATAAGAAACTTGCTTAGGCCATTAATGTTTGAGCTATTATACTACAATGCATCTCTCCGTATTTTAAATATGAAATTTGCAAAGTCATTTGATTTATGTTTTTTGCTCTGTTTCTGTATGTGTGTTTTTTAATTAGACTAAATAGCAGCACATTTTTTTATTTATAGGTAGCTGAATAGCCCCTCTAAATAAAGTTTAGTATAATATACATTGATTATATGTTATGCTATTGTAATATATAAATTAATTATATATTATCACTATTAATTATCTGCGAAATAATTATATCAGTAATAATAGAGACTAATATAATTAAAAGAGTTACTATCCACGATATGTTTTCCGAAATGTCAAGTATGTCAGCTTCACCATTCTTTATAAATATGACTTAAAATTACCTAACGTCCTTTCGTTCCAAGTGTCATAATCTGAACTACATAAAGAAGATTGGTTTAATTTTAGTACTTACTTTATATTTAATAATTTTTTTAGATCCGTTACGGACTCAAAAATGACTCATTATCGCACCCACGCATATTCTTATATTCAGGCGGCACGTTAAATTGCTTTCATGTTTCAGTTTGTTTTTTGTTTCCCCTTTTTTTCTTTTTTCCATTGTTTCTATTTTATAATTCTATTTTATTAATTGTTTTGATCGAAATTTTCGTCGGAGCTCATTCTGTATCCAACATTTCCCCTTTGGCTTTGTGCATTTTCTTTCTTTGAAAAGCCTCAATGCGCATATTTATCATTAGTTATAAATATTTCTAATATATCCTCAAAAAGACATGATTCACATTTTTTTACTCCCGCGATTGTACATCCCTCTGTTCGGGAATCTTCAATATTTTTAAGACAGTGTAATTAGCAAAACTAGGCATTCTCTTTTTTTATGAGCGCTTGTCCAATCAGAGTGAGGCGAACTTGCTGACGTATGTAACTGCTCTCCACTTCTAACCATTCCACATGAGGAGAGCCCTGTTGACCTAACTTATTTTGCTCCGCTGTCCACCCAATCAACGATAGGAGAGCGCAGAATATTGGGAGGTGGCGGGAAGCTGACTAGCATTTCAATCGTAACAATTATCCCTGTGGGATGACCGAATCCATCGCAAACCGTACTTTTCACGGGAGCATTTGAGTGAGAAGAGCACCTGGGCTAAGTGTTGTCATTTAAATGCTTGTAGCTCAACGCTTTTCCCGGTTCGAGTGAATAACGGTTTTTCGCTGAGCACCAGAGAAAACGTTGTCATTGTAAAACAGGTTTGTTATATAGCGAGAGAAAAAATTTAACTTTAAATTTCCGTCTATCATAATCTATTTTTAAATCACTATTTCTTATCTTTGTAAATGTTGTTTTGCAGTTTACAAATTTGTTCTTGTGGTGCATTTTATAAATAACTCATATAAAATTTTCTGAAACTTATAAATTACATTTGCAAATGATGAGGTAATGTGATATATTGATAGTTAAGTTCCATAATATATAATATGAAAATAAAACAAATCATTATCCATTTCATACAAGTTCATTTTTATGTGGTCATTATTTTACTCTTGTGCTTTGTAGTTTTAAATAAAGTCATGTTAAATTCTCGTAAATTACAAACCTATAATTTTTAAATAGCTGAAGGTGATAAACTAAGAGGAATTCATATCTGTAGTTATGATTAAATAACTTAGTGAATTTAAATAACACATTTTATGAGTAGAAGACATATAACCATAAGTTAATGATCTAGGTCATCTTTATTTTAAAAAAATAACAGAAACAACAATAACATAAATTTAGAAAAATAATTTTTTAAACTGCTAACTGTAAAAATATTTTGATATCACAAAGTTTATTAACTACTCAGGTAAATTATTTGGATCTTTCTATTTATTTTCAGTTCTTCGGTCTTCAATTTATTTCTAACTTAAATGAAACACAAAAGATAAGCAATAGCATTCATATCATAGTGGTATAATAAACATGACATATTGAGTAAGTAAGTATACATTGTAATATTCATGGTATATCAAGCCAAGCCTTTATTCAAGAAACAGTTTTCTTGCATGGATTTTGATTTTATTGAGAGTATTTTTAAATTTATTATTTATAATTGATTCAGAATTAATATTTGATTGAGATTTGCTTTACTATATTCCAGTTTAGTGCAATATATTATAAATTTTTAAAGTTGTTGAATAAAATTTTTGTCACTGCAAGTTATTAACCTCATCTAGACACATAAAACAAATTAACAGATAAATCTCATTAAATAAGCTATAAAAATATGATGAACAATTTTAAAGCATGAAATAAAATCATATTTCAATTTAGGTTTTATTGATAGTTTAAGTTTTTTTTAATAAATTAATCATGTATAAATTATGGCATTGTTGTAAATATACTTAAAATATTTTCACTTATTTATCAGCTCATTTAGTGTTATTTGAAAATAACTAGCAGCCGTGAATGACTAATAGTTGCAAAAAAATTGCATTTTGTGGTGCGTGTTTTTATATTAAACTATTTAAATCCAATTTTCTTACGACAAAACATATAAAGTTATGTTCAGTGACATAAAATTGTTTAAATGTAATTTCCTTCCAACATATAGAAGGAAATATTGTTTCTCTTTAAATCAGGGTTTGTGTTTCTAGCTGTTAAGTCATGTTATGAAGAATTTCATGTCCATACTTGAGGCTTCCTCAATATATTTCAAAATATCAAAAATTCTTGAAAGATTAACGTAATAGTGTTATTGATTAAGAGTTGGTAAGAATATTCTTTATTTTACTGCCTGTAATGGACACTCTAATTATAAGAAAGTAATAAACCTCCATTTTAAAAAATTAAACTACTATATTTTCCAATTAATAACTTAAACAGAGTTGATATTGATTAAGATAAAATGTCAGATGTTGAACCAATATATTATACAAATATAGAAGAAACGTTCAACATGTCATAGTTTCAATGTATATAAGAACTGCCATTTTTCAAATGAATAATATATTTGGTGCAACACAGCCAAACATGGCTGTTGAGCCAATTAATTCCAAACAATTCATAGGAATCTATAAATAAAACTTTATTAGATTATCAATATGTCAATTTATCTACAATTAATTGAAATACAGAAAGGCAATAAAACAAATTTCTTGTTTGGAGACCATTGTGAGCTAATGAACAGAATGACACCAACTTGCATATATAGACTATGGAAAGCACAGGGAACTAAATTTCACAAAAAAGTTACCATATCAATATCTATACTTATAATAAAGCTCAATGTGTGTGTGTTTGTGTGTATGTTGGCGCTCTACAGGCCAGACCATTCAACCTACAGCTACCAAATTTGGCACGTGTATACCTT
>JAPMOR010047023.1:0-16451 GCA_026543865.1 Argiope aurantia | reverse complement strand
TTATTTTTTCGAATTTTTAATTAGAATTTTATTTATTTAAAAATTAAACGAAATTTTGGCGCGTTTCTGCTATAAATTCCGAAAATATTACCGCACAAAAAAGAATTTTACATGAAGTTAAAGATCAAAAACTTATCTTTTAAATGATACCAATGTTTTAACCTTAAAATTAAATTTCTATTTTTAATGAATTTTTAAATATATTTTTCAACAATTTTTTTTCTTACAAAATAAAAATAAAATTTAAGCTGCTCGAGCACGTTTCGTATTCATGGGAAAAAATTAGCTTTTTTCAAAGTGTTGCCATCACATTGATTAAAGCTCCAACTAAAAATAAATTAAATCTTTTTGGAAATAAAATCTGCAAAAATATAATTTTCGGCACGTGTCTGTAGGAAAGGAAACATATATGAAATATTATTTTTTCTAAAAAATAAATTCAAGAAAAATTATTTTATGATCTTTTACACTCTATATTATTAATCCAATAAATCAGTTATATTTTAAGGCAAGTTTTGTTTAATATGAACAGGATATCCATCCAAATCAGGGCCACACAGCTGATTTGTAAACCTTTAGTACGTCACAGATCTGCTAAAATGGTCTAAATGGAAAATGATTATATTTTATGTAACTTGATTTAATAAATGCTCTAATGAATAAACGAATTTTTGATTTTGCATTACGCTTCTGCTGTGGAAATTACGAATAACAAAATGTTCTTGAAACACTAATATTTTAAATAAAAAGAGTTAATTTCCAATCAACTAAATCAATCACTTAAACTGACTGATTTATGAAAATTTGAATATCACTATTTAATAAAAAAAAGGATAATTTTAGATTTTCCATCGATCGTTTCAAAGAAAATACGCAAATCAGCGCACAGGTTTCTCAAGATTAATTGGACTAAGATTATGAAAATGTTGAGTTTTTCTAAATTTTTAACATTCAAAACTTCATAAATAAGTCTTAGTTGATCGTGGAAAATAGAAACATTCATTCTTTTATTTAAAATTTGGTGTGTCCAGAATATTTCTCAGAATATGATACCTTACTGCATTAAATTTAGACTTCATAATTTTTCAAATATATTTATAGGCAGGAACAAAATATTATTATTGATTTCATTTAAATCCTTTTGAATAGAATAATAGAAATAATGAAAAAATGTACACATGAAAGCAATGCTATCTTTTATATATATATATTCCTTATCAAGATAATAGATTTTTATTTGTCATAGTGCTGCATATTTACGAAATGGATTATCTGAAACATCCGAATCGCTAACAAACAAAAATATAGCCAAACAAAGGAAATGCACGCTAAAATAGAACAGAACGAAATCAAATCAATTGTAAGGGAATAAATTTATTCCTTACTGAAATTTATGAGAGAATATTCAATACATATTAAATACCTTCATTCGTACATTAACAAAATAAATTGCTCTATTTCATCAATATATTCTTGTATGATTATTTACACAAGGTTTAATTCATTGTATAAGTCATATTTCAACGATAGTGAAAATATAAGAATTAAGATATCAATAATAGGTAATGATTCAATGAATATTTATTCAGTTTTTAATTATGTTGTACTAAAAATTCTTGCATGATTATTCGAGAAAAATTAGCAAACTGCTTAAAGACATGAATGCGTTAATGTAAAAGCAATCATATAAGAAAATTAAGTATAATTTAGTAGCAATTACTGAAATGATAAATTAATTGAGTGAAAGAATTTTTATTTCCGAATTAATGCATATTTATTTTAATTTGGGCTTCATTTAAATATGGAAATGACTAAAAAAGTTTATGCATGTAATATAATAAATTAGTTTTTTTATAGTTCTTTTCATGGACTGGGTAATGTAAACAAAGATATTTGCATAAATACTATTGATGACTTACAACTCTGTACATTATTTGGTTAAATGTTACATAGTATATTTTGGTTCATGTATTATAATTATACAAATAATCTAGTGAATCTGTAGAACTTCTGCTTTCAAGAATTGAGAACTTGGTGATAGCTCAATGACAATTAATATATATTTTATAGAAATTTTTAATTTAATAAACTTTAATAATAATATTCTATAAAATATTTATTGCAATCAACTTTTTTTATTATCGTTACTGAATAAAATAAATTTCCTTGTTTGGAGACAACTGTGAACTAATGAACAGAATGGAACCAAATTGCATATATAGACTGTGTAAGACTCGGGGAACAAAATTTCACACAAAAAAGTTGACAGTACAATATATTGTATAAATGGAAGAGCGCCATATTGAAAATGTTCCACATGAGCCTTGGGATCCTAATGTTTTGGTTCCAGTAGAACTAATATGTCTCTATATGATTTTTTTTTGTCTTCAATGGAATTTATCTTCATTCTATTTATTAATTTTAAATGTAAATTCCTCTAAATAGGCAAAGTTATTTTATGGTCACCCTATAGTTTCATTATATAAATTTTTTGAAATGAAGTTCGAAGCATTCATATAAGAAAACAAAAATTAGAGCATATAAATTATAGTTTAGGAAGAATTAATTTTACTTGCTAACTCATGCAGCAGTTGTTTTTGTCATGTTAAGGAAGAATGAATATAATATCCTGATAAGTCTATAGTTAAGTAACAAACTAATGCTGGATTTTGAATGAAACAATAATACTTGGGAAAATAAAAAATGTAACCAAATATCAAGTGCCAAATTCTTATTGGTTTGACAATTTAATATAAATAATTAAATGCAGAACAACATATAAAATAGTAATTAAAGAAAATAAATAATACATAGCACTATATTACTTCACAATTTTTAGATTAAACTTTAATAAATTCACATCATAACTAGGTAGTTTAGAGTGATGAAAATCAAATTCATCGTCAGCTTTATATAACTATAAAATGTAAATAAGTGTATTCATGGTAATTTCTTTCAGATTGCTGTTTAGTTTCACAGAATCATATTTGCAGTATTTGAGAATAAAGTAATGCTGTCTTCTTCCTCTTGTGAGTAATTGCAATATTTATTACTTTGTTTGAAAAATCTTGGTTAATTTCATTGTGCCATAAAAATAAATAGGAAGAATATATATATTCCTTATCAAGAGAACAGATTTTACTTAATTTGTCATAGTGCTGCATATTTACGAAATGCATAACCTGAAACATCCAAATTGCCAGCAAACAAAAATATCATTGAACAAAGGAAATTCACAATAAAAAAGAAAAGTACAAAACCAAACTAATTGTAATATAATGAATTTATTTCTTACTGAAATTTATCAGAGAAATATGTCATAAGTATCATTGATATTTAATATGTTTATTTGTGCATTAATAAAATAAATTTCTCGGTTTCAACAATATATTCTTGCATGATTATTTGCAGAAGATTTAATGCACTATATAATTTATATTTCAACAATAGTATAAATATAAGAATTA
Source organism: Argiope aurantia (assembly GCA_026543865.1). Taxonomy (NCBI): domain Eukaryota; kingdom Metazoa; phylum Arthropoda; class Arachnida; order Araneae; family Araneidae; genus Argiope; species Argiope aurantia. Next base: position 12,984 of record JAPMOR010047023.1, on the reverse strand, counting down.
AGGTATCACTAACAAGTAATGAATCAATAAATATTTATTCAGTTTTTAATTATGTTCAACTAAAAATTATTGCATGATTATTAAAAAAAGCTTAAAGGCATCTGCGTATTAGCAATTATGTAAAAAATTAAGCATAATTTAATTACAATTATTGAATTAATAATTATGTAAAAAATTAAGCATAATTTAATTACAATTATTGAATTAATAATTTTACTAAGCAAGAGAATTTTTCTTTCCAAATTAATGGATATTTCTTTTAATATGGAATCCAGTTAAATATAGAAATAACTATAAAAAAATTATATAAGTAATATAATAAATGAGTTTTTTATAGTTCTGTTTCACGGATTAGATAATACAAAATTTACATAAATACTTTTGATGACTTTCAACTCTACGCATTATTTGGTTAAATACTGCATACCGCATTTTGGCTCATGTATTAAAATTATCTATATCTATACTTATAATAAAGCTCAATGTGTGTGTGTGTGTGTGTGTGTGTGTGTGTGTGTGTGTGTTGGCGCTATACAGGCCAGACCATTCAACCTACAGCTACCAAATTTGGCACGTATATACTTTGGAGGCCGGGAATGTGCACCTGGGGGTTATTTTTTCGAATTTTTAACTAGAATTTTATTTATTTAAAAATTAAGCGAAATTTTGACATGTTTCTGCTATAACTGCCGAAAATATTACCGCACAAAAAAGATTTTTACATGAAGTTAAAGATAAAAAATTTATCTTTTAAATGATACTACTGTTTTAATCTTAAAATTAAATTTGTATTTTTAATGAATTTTTAAATAAATATTTTAACTATGTTTTTCAATAATTTCTTTCGTCAAAAATAAAAATTAAGATTAAGCACGTTTCGCATTCATGAGAAAAAAATAGCATTTTTCAAAGTGTTGCCATCACATTGATTAAAGCTCTAACTAAAAATAAATTAAATCTTTTTGGAAATGAAATCTGCAAAAATATAATTTTCGGCACGTGTCTGTAGGAAATGAAACAAATATGAAATATTATTTTTTCTAAAAAATAAATCAAGAAAAATTATTTTATGATCTTTTACACTCTCTATACAGGGTGTTTATTCAGTCCCGGATCCATTTTGATATTTAATGACTCATAAAATAATGAAGATGTAAACAAACTTATGGCATTTATTGATGGAATAACTCATATATTTTCCTTTTCAGATTTGAATATTTTTACTTTTGTAAATATCGTCTGCGCGTGTTTTTAATTTCAGATAATTTCATTTTCCAGTCTAAATATCTGTACTTTTCTAAATATCGTCTGCTTATTAATTGCATTTTTCTCTCTTTTGTTTTTGGCAACTATTGAAATGTTATGTTTACTTTTGATGTGTTTGTTCTATGTAATACTTTTGTATGTGATGTTTTATTCGAGCGGATATTAAGGAGAATGCATACACCACAAGAGAAAGCACAGATTTTATGGTGGTCATAGAGTTAATTTCCAATCAACTAAATCACTTACTTTTAAGAGTAATTTCCAATCACTTCCATATTTATCAGAATATGATACCTTACTGCATTAAATTTAGACTTCATAATTTTTGAAATATATTTATAAGCAGGAACAAAATATTATTATTGATTTCATTTCAATCCTTTTGAAAGCAAAACTAAAAACTGAATTTTATACTGAATCTCAGAAATTTTTGTTGAATTATTGTTTGAGATATTACATAAACTATGAAAAATATTTTGTAGTTAACATAAGACTTAAATACCGAGCGATTCTGTTTGCAATACTCATTTTCAATAATAATAATAATTAATAAATAACAATAAAGATGATGAATAAAATAAAGCGCTTGGTTTTATTAAAAAATATCTTAATATTAATTGCAATTTCGTCATTTACATTTTAAATTAAAGTTGAAGTTTTACCGCAAATGGCAACAAATTAGCAAAATATATATACTAACGATATATGAACTATATATGAACGAAACGATCTAAACAGTATAAGTTTGGTATGACTATCAAAATTTGAAGATTAAAAATGTTTTGTTTGAGAATCCTTTAAGAGACCAGTTACTTAAAATATTTAATTGAAAATTGTAGCGAGCGGTAATACTGGCGAACCGGCTGGTCGCCAAAGGCGGCTAGTACCAAATAATTTAGAGAATCTGTTGAACTACATATTTCAAGAATTGAGAACTTGGTATTATCTCAATGATAGTTAATAGATATTTTTAAGAAACTTTAATAATAATGATGTTCTACAAAGTATGTATTGCAATCAACTTTTTTTTATTATCATTATGGAATATAGCATAAGAAATAAAATACTTTTTTTAACTTAACTTATGCACAAATCTTAATTTTTCAGGGATTTCTTTTGATTCGATAGCAATTTAATTTTTTATTGGTTTACTGTATATAATTATTAAAAAATTTAGCATTGCAGTTACATTAGAAACAAAGCATTTTGCAAAAGCATATAATATATTTCAGCTTTTCATAGACTTAATTTGTGGTATTTGACTTTTTGAGACTGAATAAACTTATGTAATAAAATATATTAAAAAACTAGAATGAAAATAATTATTTCCATTTTTTATAAGTATATATACAAAAATATGTTTTTTTTCTATGAACAGAAATATACTTCTATAGTTTTATATTATGACTTGATAAAAAAAATGAACACATAAGTTTGGATGAACACAAAGTTATAACAAATCAAGGAAACAAAGTTAATACGAATGAAAGTATTTGGATTAAAACTTGTTTTAAATATTTATATACCAACTGATTTTGTGGGATGGTTAAGAAAATTATACATTTGTTTTCATTCGGTTTGTTTGGAAATCGTTATCGAAACCAGGTATGAATGACTGCTAAGCACAGAACTTGTAATGTACTCTCAGTTAACGAAGGAGCCATTGAGCATGCTTACGTATAGATATCGGATAAATATTTATTCACATAAAATATAGGGATGTTGCAGTGTTGAAGAACAGAATAAGAATATTTACAAATTCGTACCCTTAGGACTTCGCTTAGCTGAATGCTTACTAAACATTTCTTTTCATAAATGGTTAGCAATTAAAACAAAAATAGCAACTATAATCTGCTGTTTATTTACTGAATTATATACAAGTCTCATAATTTATAAAAATAATAATGTAAAGCCTTTACATGTGAATATTTCACTGAGTTAGTCCAACAAACGTTGACATTGCATAATATGAGATGTCTTGGATATAGATTTTACTAAATAAATTTCGAAAATCAGATAATAAAAAAGCAAATTGCTCAGCATGTAACTAAATTGAAATATTAATATGAAAATTTTTATATGTCTGTTGAATTGTTATATTTTGCTATAATTTAAGGTGTAAAATGTTAATGAATGGAATTAATACTATCAAGAGCAATGAACAAAGATACATATTAGATGAGCAAACTATATACAAAATTGCATACTTTATGAAAAAAAAGACAATAGATAATATAAAAAAAATATTTCAATTGAAAAATACGACTATCATCATTACAATCTGAGAATCAAAAATCAATAAAATACAGAAAGATGCAAGAAAGAATTATTTATCTGCACTATTATATTTTCTCACAAATCATAGTTTGTTACTTTTTATAATTAAAAAAATGTTTAAGATTGAAATTGGCAATACTGCAACTATTTTGGAATAATCAATTTTTGAATACTTGGTACATTCTAAAATAGATCCCAAGAAACTATGCATGAAATATTACAATATTTTACATAGATTTTATTTTTAAAAAGAATTTCCCATTTTATAGTTATTTTTAGAAATTTTATAACTGAAATTGTCTAAAGGAAAATAAATGGAAAACATATGATGTTCCCTGACAGTGTCTTAAATGTGTATGTATTTATGACATGAGAACATGATAGTTTTGGAAATTGGATTTTTATGCCATAAAAGTTAGCTAGCTATAAGTATCTTTAAATTGGAACTGCAGAAAAGGCAAAATATCAGTCCAAAATGTATGAGTTTAAATTCTGATTCAACAACATCTACTCTTAACTCTAATTATATTATAGAAAATACTTCTACAGAAAGTTTATATCAAGAAGCTTATTCTATTAAAAATATGTATATTCTGGATGCTTCAATTTGTCAATGCATTTTGTAACTAGCTATGATTTAAAAATACAACTTTCAGTAAAACCAAATTTTATTTTATGTTCTCATATCATAACTTAAAATTAGCAATAGCAGAATATAATTTTATTTATTTTTTTCAGTTCAGGGTAACATATAATGACAAATAGAAATGTTGAACTTAGAAATTATAAAAAAATAGACATAAGCTGTTCTGGGAGTGTCAAGAGAAATATAATCATTAGCAGAATATTTCTCTCTGACAACAAAGATACTATATTGATGCAATCGTATAAAATCTTTAAAGGCACTTTTTAAACAGTGCACATTAGATGTTAATGAAAAATATGTCTCCATATTATTAAGAAGTCTTCTGTAAAGGAATATAAGTTAAGGCATTAATGTCAATTTTTTTTAATCAGTAAATCACCTGCTTTGAAGATGTATCAATGGAAACATTCGTTAGGCAAAAAGTACTTTTAAATAATTTCAAGATTCATTAATATCAGGAAATTCAGAGGCATCTAAAAACAACAATAGAAGTAATAAAAAAAAAGTGGAAAGCAAGTAAAAGCCACCTGAAGAAAATAAATAATCTAAAATTTTTCATTTCTACTGAACGATTAACACTATGTCATTTTTCTCCAGCATTCGCTGTAATGAAACAATATACAAAGAAACACTTATATAAGATGAAAAGGAATTTGTATTAAATATCCATTAAATAAGTAGAAAGATTACTGAAAAATATGTTTTAAGCTAACATGTGGACACATCGTTTGAAAAAAAAATACCATTCCTTCCCAAACAACAGGGAAAAGCGTTGTGACTTAGTGATTCAACTCAACATATAAATGACAACGCTTATCCCTGGTGCCCCTCTCACTCAAACGGTCCTACCTATGAAAAGTACGGTTTCCTATGGATTCGTCCATCCCATAGGGATAAACGTTGCGATTGAGACGCTAATAATATTTCTGTTGCTGCCAGCGCCTATGAGAAATGCCAGGTGTGTTTGAAAAAGTGCGCCGCTGACTACGTCGCTGGTGTAGCGCCTGCATTACTGCAGGCGGTCGCTCTTTTGAACAGTTTCTGTAATTTTGCCATACAAATTATCAAAAAAATTATTTAGTACTTCCTCTATCCGTTTGGTGTTTCGTTCTTTCATGTGACAGTAACGGATACCTCTTAGCAGTTCATTGCTTGCTCTCCGTCCATGCATTGTATGGTGAAAATTGCTTGTTTAGATGTTTCCTATCACCCCTTAAATTTTGTTGTCTATGAGTTCCGAAACGCCCTATACATCAGTGAAATAAGCGTTCCTCAAAAAGGAAAACTCGTCGACACTCTGATTTTAATTTCCTGTCTACCTTGTGCGTATTGTTTTAGTTCGGTTCACGAAAGCTTGTCTTTTATCTTAAAACAGTTTAGTCTGGTTCAATGTAGAAAGCGCAGCAACTCTTGCAAGAAAAAGCTCTTGAATGAAAAAATGCAATGCCAACAACAAGCAATTTTCTCATAATTGGCTAACTAATATGCAATTATCGTAATTTAAATCCAATTTATGATATGAAATCAAACTTACTCAAAACGATAAACAATCTCAGGGTGCGTAGTGAGAAACTGCTGCAAAAATTAAGTACTTTAAAGCACTTTTTAAGCACCTGAGCTGCCAAAATTAAGCACTTCTGTATAAGTATGTATACAAAAACTGCGTATTTTCTAAGCATAGTATTTTTTTTTCTGTTTTCTAATAATGCTTAGTTTTTATTGATATTAATTTTGAATACATATTTTTTAAATTTTAATATTTATTTCTGTATCTGAACATCTTCTATTGTAAAATTTTGCCTTTTTGGATTTGATAGACCTATAGAAAAAGTTAAGTCAACTTTTAAAAGATTAACAATAAAGATCTGTGAGATTTTTCAACATTTCTTAAAATTAAAATAAAATATCAGACACAATATTTCTGAAAATGTCGATAGTGATGTAGAAGCTCAGCATGACCATAAATTTTGTATTTAATTTTTATTTAAGCAACAACAATTAAGATCCAATATGGCTGGGATAGAAAGACTAAATTTCTTCCTGCACTGACTCATTCTATTACGTAATTTTATTTGCAATCTTATAAAGCTAAGAACTAAAGCATTCCTATTGCTGTCATCATACGACTGGGAATACGTTTTAAAATCTTTTTAATAGAAAATAATAGCAGCGTTCACAAGTGATCAGGCTAAAAAGAAATTGTCTTATCGCCTCTTATTTCTAAAAGCGGTGTAAAAGTATTTTTTAAACGTTTAACGTGCCTAAAGTTTAATGAAAACCTGCTTTTTAACCTATAAGCAAAAATTCTTGCTTAAAAAAATTACAGAAGAAACGTTATATACATTTTATGAAGAAATGACAATGCTTTAATAAGTCTTAGTTTCATAAATAACGAAAACAAATTCATAAAGTAAAAAAAAAAAAAAAAAAAAATTAGCTCTTTAGTTAGAAGCAAAACGGAAATAAATCAGCCAGAGCGTCTCCCCAAAACTTCCTCGCATATTGACAGGAATTTCCTGGCAATATGCGAGGAATTGACTTACAGTAATTACGGAATATTAACACTAGGTGTGAATTAAATATTTTTACTGACTCTATCGTGTGATCGTTAGCAAGTGTTTTGGGATTAATTTCTGGCATGTGGTTGAAAGTATCCGAAAAGTGAATTTCGGTTTTAAACGCATTCTTCTTTGATTAAAAAAAAAATTTGACTCAAAACTACACTTATATTTACATCAAAAATTTGATATATTTAAGTCACTATATTTTTGAGTTATCGCATTTACATATTTCTGAAAGTACAGACCAACATGCGGAAAACAACTTGATGGATTTGCCTCCAAATTTTACAGGTTTATACAATAGATATTAAAACTGTGTACCAAATTTTAACAATCTAGCTCTCTTCGTTTTGTAGTTTTCATGCTAACTTATAATCGAACAATAGGCAGGCAAGCAGGATGTTGGATGTTAAACGGATGTTGCTGAAAATTTGATCGAAATCTACAAGTTTGATGTGAAGACTGTTGATTTAATTAAGGATTTAAACGACTTAGAATCAAAAGAATGTATAAATTCTAGTCAGACTCAAATAAAGGAATATTATGATAAATAAAGGAATGTCTCACCTCATCCAAGTCTCGATATTTATTTGACAGCGATTCATGGGCATCCAGAATAAGAATGAATTATAGATTTAAATACAGCGAATAGATTTTTTGTATACAGCTTTCAAGCTACACATTTTCCAACACGTGTACAGAAAGCACTCGTTTCATCCAAGCATCCCCTAAGAATACCAATCCCTAAACAGCAACAAAAGTTCAATGCTCTGGTTTTTTTCATTGCGTCATCTGTTGGCGTTCAGGTGAATCACCATCCTCCGGGGCGCGGCATGTCGGCACCGGTAGTGCAATGAGTCTGTTAATGGCTCTTTTGACAGGTTCTGATGAAGTACGAAGCAGGGCAACTCTAGGGATACCATCAGTTCCGGGGATGATCTCCAGGATACGCGCCAGTGGCCAGGATAATGGAGGCATGTTGTCAGCTTGAATAAGGACGAGATCTCCGACACTCAAAGGAGGACGATGTTGATGCCACTTCCGTCGGGCTTGCAAATGGTGAAGGACGTCTCTAGTCCATCTACTCCAAAATTGATGTTTTAACTGTAAAAGACTCTTCCATCTGCAAGAAAGACTAAGATTTTGATTAGTGAGATCAGTTCCTTCAGGAAGCTCAAGAAGAGGTTTCCCGATTAGGAAATGTCCAGGGGTGAGAGCCCTGAGATCAGCTGGATCATTGGAAAGTGGTACTAGAGGTCTTGAATTAATACAGGCCTCTATCTGACATAAGAGGGAAGACAATTCTTCAAAATTAAGCAAATGTCCTTGACAGGTTTTAAAGAGATGTCTTTTGGCGAGTTTGATGGATGACTCCCAGACACCACCGAAATTGGGAGCATATGGTGGGATGAATTTCCAACTGATGTTTCTCACAGTCAGGAAATTTTGTACAGACTGGTCTTGGACTAACTTGAATAATTGCTTTAGATAATTATCTGAACCTATGAAGTTCGATCCATTATCTGACAGGATATCAGTGGGATGACCTCGTCGTGCTATAAATCGACAAAGTGCGGCTAAAAATGCTTCCGTAGACATACTGGACACGAGTTCAAGATGAACTGCTCTAGTCACTGCGCATATGAATAAACAAAGGTAAGACTTGAATTGGGTAGCCTTTCTGAGATGCTGACATTTTGTGACTAACGGTCCTGAGAAATCTATCCCAACTCTTTCAAAAGGACGAGATTTTGTTATTCGACTACTTGGCAAATCTCCCATCTTAGGGTTTGAAGGTTTAGAATTTAATCGACAGCAGACGATACAACGTTTGATTTCTCGACGCACCGTGGAACGACCATCAGGAATCCAAAATTTTTGTCGAATGAGAGATAAAACCAATTCTTGTCCAGCATGGAGACTGAGTTGGTGCAAATGTCGAATTATAAGGGGAGTTATATGATGTCTTTTGGAGATGACTATTGGAAATTTTTGATCATAGTGTAGAGTCGGATGTTTAGAAAGTCGACCTCCCACTCTGAGAATCCCCTCTTTATCCAAAAATATATTTAAAGGGAGTAATTTACTAGATTTGGGTATGGGTTTGTTCAATTTGAAACATTTAATTTCCTGGTAGAATTCAGCTTGCTGAATGAGTTTAACTAGATTTTTACGTGAAGACTCTACTTCTTCTGCTTGAAGGAGCCCTACTGATTTAGAGGTTGAACAGGTAGCTTTACAATTTTGAATAAAACGTTTAACCCATGCAAATACTCTTACAAGTTTGGTGTAAGCTGAAAATTTGACTAGCACATCATTCAAAGGATTTCTGTCCGCATTTACGGAAGTAGGTTCCGGCATTGAGTCTGGCTCATCTAAGTTGGTAGTTAGCACTTGTAAGGACGGTACAAGAGGATGAAAATCTTGCTTGATCCAATCAGGACCATTCCACCAATAAGATGCATCTTTGAGTTGCTCTGGAAGAAGTCCTCGCGTAGCACAATCGGCTGGATTGAGTTTACTAGGAATGTGATACCAATCAGACACTGAAGTTAAATTTAAGAAATTGTTAACCCGATTTTGAATGAAAATATTCCCTTTACTTGGGGGTTTATTTATCCAACTTAACACGATTGTTGAATCTGTCCATAAATATCGCTCTATTATGGGGAAAGATAGTGCTTTTTCGATGGCAGTTATTAGCTCAGCAAGTAGAAGTGCTCCGCAAAGTTCCAACCTTGGGATAGTAAGCTGTTTTATAGGAGCAACACGAGTTTTAGCACTTACGAGAGATACTTGATTCTGTCCAGATTTCAAATAGACTACGGCAGCGAATGCTTTTGTAGATGCATCGCAGAAACCGTGTAATTGGATGTCAGAATTATTGTCGACTCCCAAGAATCGAGGAACTGAAATCAAGTTTAGATTAAAGATTTGTTGTTTAAATTTTGTCCAGGTTTCTAGAATGGTAAGAGGAACAGGATCATCCCAAGCGGCTTTCGATTTCCATAGTTCTTGCAACATAATTTTTAATATGATGACAGAAGGCGAAAACAATCCCAGCGGGTCGAATGTTTTAGCAATAACTGATAGAAGTTGCCTCTTTGTATTTACGATTTTTTCATCAGCAATTCTAACTTGAATCGAATCTGTTAAAAGATTCCAAAAAATACCTAATACCCGCTGTTTTTCTTCTTCATCGCACAACGAATGTATAGATTCTGTAGCTAACAAGGATTTATCCAAATCTCTCAAAATAATTTTATGGCTACTAGACCATTTTCGAAGACTAAATCCCCCTGATTTCATTAGGTTTTGAATTTCGGCAGTAATGGCTTTAGCTTCTTCTTCAGTGTCGGCTCCTGCCAACAAATCGTCTACATAAAAATAATTTTTTGCATAACTTATGGCGATTGAAAAAGCTTGTTCCTCCTCTACATACAACTGTTGCAATGTTCGCAACGCTAGAAAAGGCGCACAGGATGTTCCGTAAGTTATAGTTTGAAGTTCGTAAGAGATTAAGGGATCTGATGGAGTTGATCGCCAAACGATTCTTTGATATTTACGGTCATTATCGGCAATTAGAATTTGACGAGACATCTTTTCGATGTCGGCTGAGAAAGCTACACGGTATGATCTAAATTTGACTAAATGAGAGAAAATATCAGTTTGTAGTTTAGGTCCTATCAGCAGGATATTATTTAATGATTTGCCATTACTTGTTTTAGCTGACGCATTAAAGACGACCCGGCACTTAGTAGTACTGGAGTTGTCATTTTGAATCATGTGATAGGGGATATAACAATTTGGCGATTCTTTCTCCCTGTCAATCGAAATTGCCTTCATATGGACAAGCGACATGTATTCCTTCATGAATTTATTAAATTTTTCTTTTAATGGTGGTTTTCGGTTCAGTCTATTTTCTAAGGCCACAAAACAGATGTATAGCTCTTTCTTTGCTTTCCCCAAGAGTTTTGTCCTCTTTGAATGGAAGGCTGACTATAATTCTGCCTTCATCATTTCGACAAACCGATTGTTGATAGAATTGCTCGCAAGGATCATATCTTTTTTCAACTGGGACATTCGGAGGGATATTTTCAATTGACCAGAATTTATTTAACTGGTCACACAAAGTTGAATGAACCATCGAGTCGGGCATTTGTGAAGTATAGATTTTTCCAATTAAAATGTATCCCAGTTTAGTTGAAATTGCAGTTGGAGTTCCTGAAGGTCCAAAAATGGGAAGTCCATCCAGGAGGAGTGCATAAATATCTGCACCGAGCAAAATGTAAATTTGTTGCGAAATATAAAAATTTGGATCTGCGAGTATAAGATTATCCAAATGCGGCCAGTGTTGAATTTGAATATCGAAATTTGGGAGAGGTGAAGTCACTTTATTTACAAGAGCTTTAAGATTAAATAATTTAGATGAGAAATGAGGAGTGAATTCTATCTGACAACTGTGCAATGAAGTTTCTGCGCTAATCCCATTAATACCGGTTAATTTATGGTTTGTATTTTTTAATGGTAAATTTAATTGATCCGCTAACTTTTTTTAAATTAATGAGAACTGTAATGCATTGTCAATTAAAGCTCTGCATTCAATAAATTTTCCGGAGTGATTTTTCACTTTAATTACGGCCGTTGAGAGAAGAACAGAACTATTTTGCTGATTCGTTTGAAGCTGAAGTCCATTAGAAACAGCTACGACATCCGAATTACTGTCTGTCTCAGTTGGAAGATTTACGTTATATTTATGAAGTAAAGTGTGATGCCGACTTTTGCAAACCTTACATCCGATATTTATTTTGCAATTATTCGTCTTATGGTTTTTGCGAAGACAATTCCTACAACAAATTCCTTCTATTGCTTTCAATCGTTCTTCGATTTCCATTTAGTTAAAAACAGGACATTTATAAAGAGGATGATTTAAATCTCCCTGGCACAAAAAACAAGAAAAAGAATCGCTTTTCCCCTCAGTTAAGCTATGAACTATCCCTCTTCTTGTCCGGTCTGCCCTTCGACTAAACCGGTCCCCCTTTCAGTCTGACTACATTTTCGACCATCTGGAAAGAATTTCTTTTCAGGGGTTAGGTTCCCCCGCATTTGTTTATGTTTAGCTGAGCTACGACTGTCTATATAGAGATCTCGCCTCCCTCTCGATGAAGGCTTTAAAAGAATTCAGCGTCGGAAACGCATCAGGGTACAAAGTCAAATCCCAGCGGTGAATTATCTCGTCGTCCAGTTTCGAAACGCAGTGATTGATTATAATCAGCTCTGTTAATTCATTTACTTCTAAACCCAAAACACTTAAATTTCTAATACATTCATTACAATTATCTAGAATCTCGAATAGCAGTTTAGATGAATTTGCGTTTTGTATTTTTAGATTAAATAACTTATTAATTTGGAAGTTAGCTAACTGACTTTTGTTTTCAAATCTTTCGCATAACAATTCCCAGCAATTTTTTAGATTTTCTTCCCGAATTGCAAATCCACGAATTAATTTTGCGGCATTACCTTTGGTAGATGCGAATAAATATTGCAATTTGTCTATTGGATAATTCTGAATTATTAATTACCGTTACTTGAAATAATTCTTTGAATGATATCCAATTTTCCATATCTCCATAAAAATGAGGCAATTCAAGTTTAGGCAATTTTTTAGAAGCCTGAATTTTGGCATGTGAGCTAACAGCTTGACTTTCCGTTTTATTTTTAGGTTTAGTGTTTTCCGAAAGCACGGCACACTCAAATAACACATCCTGAAATTCCAAATATTTTTCAAGTTTCTCTTCGCTATCATTAACATCTAAATTCGAAAGCGAATTTTCTAGTTTTTGTTCATAAGTATTGACTTTCGTTTTTAGCACATTGAATAATGCATCTGAACTATCTGCGTTTTCAACTGCATTTTTAATTCTCTCAATTTCATTACAGACATTACTGAAATTTTGAATTGCTTTTAAGATTTTCGATTTGGAAGTCATTGTCCATAGGGCTCTGCGGCTAACGACGGACCAAAAATGTTGATTTAATTAAGGATTTAAACGACTTAGAATCAAAAGAATGTATAAATTCTAGTCAGACTCAAATAAAGGAATATTATGACAAATAAAGGAATGACTCACCTCATCCAAGTCTCGATATTTATTTGACAGCGATTTATGGGCATCCAGAATAAGAATGAATTATAGATTTAAATACAGCGAATAGATTTTTTTGTATACAGCT